>JARHVA010000470.1:1672500-1720000 GCA_037957365.1 Torreya grandis | reverse complement strand
TCATTCCAAAAACATTTATCATTAGTCTGGAATGGAATTTCCACCAAAATCAGATAGGGAATTTATTCCAACAACTACTTTTTAAGATGAGATGGATCATTTTTAATAAAAAACATGTCTGGATGGAACATACAATATTTATGGAAAATTGTAAAAATTAAGAAATTGTATACATGTGGAGAGTAAAAGTGGACTCAAACTAATTAATTAGTTCTATTAAATATAAAACATCAAAAATATAAAATGTGTGAGTTAGTTACAAAACTAATACCTATTTTAGAATTTATGGTCAAATTATAGGAAGAAAATATATGCATATGTAAGGCACACACAAATATATTTATGGTTGGATTATAATTAATATAAACCAAAGACATGTTACCACCTATATATATTGATTTAGTATTCAAATTTTCTTAGAATTAAACATTCCAACCGAAAATGGAAATTTAGTCACACTACCATAATTTAATATAGGTCTCCATTTTCATCTATATAACATTCATGCATGCACCTAATATTACTAATCAAGATCAATAAAAAATTAATGGAGTACCATTTATATGATAGTGATGATAATTTTAGTGTTACATATTATCAAATATCAAAATTAAATCATGGTAATGCTTTACAAAAATTAGTTAAAGAGAATGTGCATTCAACAATAGGCACTCTCTTTTAAAATATCTATCACGATAAATATACTAAGGATAAACTAAAATGAAAGGTTGAACTACTCACATTAGTTATACATAAGCTATTCAAACAAATGCAAACTTCTTATTTTGACATTCCTCTTCATATTTTAGATGTAAAAACATTAAATTTAGTTGATGAAATTCGACACATGGGTAGGGAAATTAAAGAATAGTTTGAGAAACTACTTTAAAATGGAACCCAAACAATAATCAAGGGCATGCTTATTTACATTGAAATTAAATCTAAATATGACCTTGTGAAGGAAGTTGAGGATAAATATAAAATTGAACATGGTAAATGAAAATATATGATACAAAAACATTGGGCCCTTCACTAACTATTATAGAAGGAGTTCTAAATTTGTAACATATTGGATATCTCACATAATTCATAGGTGATGCTAAATTTTGGATCTACATTATTGAAAAATGTGTAATGAAATTAATGGAATATCAATCAATAAAAATTAATGGAATAATTTATATATATATAATAATTGATAAAATTATGTGTTCATTTATAGATGAAAACATAATAGTTCTTCATGAGAAAATATTTTTATAATAATTCAAGTAACCATTGAAAAAAGGAAATGAATCCCAAATCAACATTCAACTACGATTCAATCCAGAAGTTTATCAAATATCAAACTACTTCATATAAAATGATTAATCTTCATTGTGATGTAGACATTAGTTGTATACATTCAAAAGGTTTGGATGAATATAAACTCAAAAAAATGAAATGAATTTTTTATGAATAAAGAAAAATATGCAATAAGTCAAGCGTGAGAAGGTTCCAGTTGTGCTTGATGAGGAAAATAGGCGAGTTGTAAACAAGCTCCAAGAACTCTTAAACTTACCATTTGTTAATATGTTTTTCATAATTTTCAATTTTCTTATTTTTATAATTAAATGTTTTAAACTTTTAATTTGAGCAAATTTGCGAGTCAGTTTTGCAAGTTTCAAGTTGTATAAATTTATCGATGCAGTTTTGTAAGTTTTAGGTTGGGTTTTCTTGTAAGTACACTTTTAAAAGTGTAAAAAACATAAAAAAAAGTGTTGGTTATTCCCCATAACCACCCATTCTAATATATAAATACATGTTATTGAGTCATTTAAAGGGCTTTTTGACAATAAATGAAATTTAGTTAGGATCAAAAGAAAGAGATTGTGTATGTTACTCTTTGAAGAATCAATACAAAGTGAATTTATCATAATTATGTAATATATTCATTTGAATCAATGATATTTATGTGTATGATTTTATATTTCATCCCTAGTGGTGACTATACTAATGAATACCTAGAATATGATATAGGAGAAGATGAATATGATGAAACTTTTGGAGGTATGAAGAAATAAAAAATTTATGTCTTCAACAATAAATGAAATCAGCTAAAAAAAAAGAAAAAAAAGTAAAAATCGATAAGAAAATCTAAAATTTATGCTTCCATGAGGAACTACATCCTCTAGGAAAATAACCCATGATGAAGGTATTTGACCATCTCGACTGTCATGTCTCCAATGGTATGATGAGTGTAAATTATTTAGGTGATACTCTCCTCTTAGGGACACCATAAATCAAAAGGATAAAAGATGATTCCTATGATGAGGTATGAGGAAACTAAAATCCATACAAAGTGTCATACATTCGCTGAGTATTGAAGCAATACCCATTAGACCACGGTGCTTATAAAACAAAACACACTTTTCCCATGATGAAAAAAATTAATTAGTTTTACAATGACCATAATATACATCTAAAAACAAACAACAAATAGTATGAAATAAAGATAAGAGAATGTTTAAATATATTTGTGTATATATAAATATAAATTGAACCCAACATCTAAAGAAATAATTCAATATAAGATTTATCCAATGTTAAAAGTTATTTTATTTACTATGAGCTTAATATCCAAAGTTAAAGACTGATTTACTTGAAGTGTTAGATTTATACCAAAGATTTAACATTTTATTTTAGTGTTACGAATTTACATAAATATGTGTGAAATCCCAGTATAAAGAAACAACAACAATAAATGTTATTAAATAATTTATAGGTTGACCAAAATGTTAATTTCTTATTTAAAAATAAAAATTTACAATCACATCTGAATCAAAATTTACAACATTATGTTTACTTTTGAGATTAAGAAATATATGGACATAATTAACTGCATTATCTCTATCAATTCTACCTTTTTCCCCATTTCATTGGCCTATTTAGATCATCATTCAAAATTTGTTGTTTGTGATTAAAAATTGACATTTATAGATGATCAATATGTAGAAAAATTTAGAATTTACTAATGGAAAAAAATATAATAATAACATCTATATTTATAAGGGATTTCTTAATAGTTAACATACAATTGAAATCTATTCCATAAACATTTTTTTATGATGTTTTAGATGGAATGGTTTAGCTGTTAATCAATTTTTCCAAGGACTAATTTTTAATTCCTTACATAAGAGAGGAGATGGAATGGAATTGTCTAATAGTATTCAGAGAGTTTGTATTTTCATGATAATGTATTTCAAACCTGAAACCTTCTTGACATGCATTATATAAAATAAAATTATCATTATTAGAATAATTATTATTGTTGTAATTTTGCTAAGATCTAGTACTAATACCTATATGCTAAAGAAAATTCCTAACATATGTTTCTTGTTAAGTTGTGAAACAAAAAAATTGGTCATGTTTCCTTTACGTGGGTCTAATTAAAATCTAGGGGATGATTTTATTATTTATTTTTTTAAGGATAGAAATAAATAACCTTTTAAGATTATAAAAAATATTGGTTACTACACAAATGGATTGCATTTGTGATACAATGTTCTTAAGACAAAATTGACATTATAGGTTGGTGTAAATTAGTAACTGATGATTTCTTGGACTAAAATAAAATCTTGTATGTCTTTTAAAATTAATGGAACATAGTGATAGGAAAAAACCAAAACCAAAATAATTATGATTCCAATAAGCAAAACCATCCTTAAACTAAATCTAATGGTAATGACTAGGTTAGTATAATTAGAATATGATGATACATTTCAATATCAACCAAGTTGATAGAATACAAGTTCTAGAACATAAACTTAAAAATATATCATGCTTGATAATACAATAAAATGGAGACAAAGGTATGAAATATATTTTATCTTCTATGTTGATACCCTAGGATATAAGGAAGCTAATAAACTTGGATGGAAGATAGACAAAGAGGAAAGGCATATACTGATTTAGAGGAGGTCGGATGGTAATGATGATGTGATTAAATAGTAATGATGGTGTGATTAAATAGTATGAAAACATATCTCTAAAATTACCATGATTTGATCCCTCTACATCTCCAATGCACCCTTTAAGTAATGTACATATGGAGATTGATGCATCACAATCCATTGTAAGAGAAAACATTAGTAAAGTTATAAAGTAAAAAATATAAATTTTAGACAATACCAATTGGGGTTTTTGCTCTTTTAATATATTTTATATATCGATTTATACCTATTATGGGAATTATAATACATTTTATATATCGATTTATACCTATTATGGGAATTATTTGAATCTAACATCCATATAAGAGCTATTTATGTTTTCAAATTTATTATTATTCCATTTTATGAGAAATCCTTCATATAGGGATCATCCTATACAATTAGGACTGAATAATCTATAGATTTACTTAATATTTACATATATTTTAAATGATAATAAAATTCAACATCAAGACACATATATAATATACAAACATAAAATATAATGCAGGGGTTTTGAACATGATATTTCTTAGTATTTAACAAATATATATTTAAGATATCTGAACTAGTAATAATTTATAGCACATTAATTAAAAATAAAATTTTATTTTTGAAAAAAAAACATTTTAATTATTTTTAATATTTAATAGAATCTAATTAGGTTTAAATATATCATTATAATTATATATTTATTTTTATATTCAATTTAATATCATTAAATAGAATATTAAAATAGAGAATAGAGAATTACACAATATTATTAAAACATGAATACACATATATGATATATTTAAAATATAAAAATATTATTGAAAAATTAAACTTGTAATAGATTTTTATTCCTTATATTTTTGTAATCTTTGTGTAATTAGTCATTTCAATTATTATATATTCTTTTTCTTAAGGTTATACACATGATTACTTGTTACGATTAAGTGAATAATATTTTAAAAGTCTTCAACATTATATATATCTAATGGAATAACACTTCTTATGAATAACTTGGAATCATCAATTTTTAGATGTACATCTCTAATAATTTGTAGAAGTTGATGGAATGTTTTATAATTCTCATTTTCTCATTCATGAATGAAGAATAACTTATCTAAAATAACTTATTAGAAATTTGGCTGATGAAGACATGAGTTTGTTTGTATAACATTCCACAGAAAACTAATTTTATCAATTAATTATTATCTTATATGTCAAATCTCTTGTTGTAAAGATGTGAGCATTTTTTACTATAACCTATTGTAATTATAGATGAGTATTAAAAACATTGCATGCTTTTTTAACACAAATTTTTAATTAGGAATCACATATTGCTGAAAATAATTGAAGTTGGAAACATGCTAAACAATTTTATTCTGATAATATAAAATAATTCAACATGCTATAATCCCTTTTTGAGTAAATAATTTATTTTTTTAAATTAAATTTAAATGTAAATATTTTTTCTTCATATCAATTGGCTATGTTAACTTAGTACATAGATTTTAAGGTATGATGGAGTGGATGATAGTTGTGGTTACTATTTTGCACGTTTTCTCATTACACCCCCAATTCTCTTATGGGTATAACTTATAATAGAAATCAAGTAGTGGTACTAGAGTGTATTTTCATGGAGTGTGTCTATAACAAATTCTGATCTTAAATTTGATGTCTATTATACCATTATCTCTTTCGTAAAAAGAAATTAAAAAATCATAATGTCTTGGACATATAGTTTAGTTTGTATCATATTTAATTTCTCCATTTTTTCTTTAAAGACCATGTATTGGTGAAACTATATTGATTCCATCTATTAACAATCAACATATTTAATATAGAAAAGGTGGTAGAGTTATTCATATGTTTAGGACCCTTCAATGAAAAAAGCCATGTATAAAATCTATAGTAATCACCTCAACATTAATATATCTATTTGTTTCAATTAAATATGGTAAATGTATTTATCTTAGTTAATTAATACCATTCATGATTAATATAAATCAAACTTAAATATTTTCTTACAATTTCCTACACTTGTTTAAACATATAAAATTTCATTGAATTTTTAAATTTTGATGTAACCAATAAATTTCATTAATTAATATTTAATATTAGTAAAATAATTATAACCTAAAAAAACCATTTAAATCTAATTAAACATAAATATTATCTAAAACAATTAATCGATATTAATCATGATTAATATAATTGATGTTTATATATTATTTAACAACTTTGTTAATTATTTGCCATTATCTTACATCTATTTAATCTTAATAAAATCTAATTAAAATTTTAATATTATTTTAATAAATTAAATAATTTAAATAGTATTTAATATAATGATATTAATTTTAAATTAAGCAAAAATAATTAAATTTACTTAAATATAATATAAGAATTTCAACCAATATACTTAATTATTATATATTTAATAATAAATATATTTTAAAAAATATAATCTATTTTAATTTTAATTATAAAATAAAATTATTTTATAGCTATTAAATTGAATCACAAATTTAATGCCTTTAACCTATTTTATGACTAAAAACATTAATGCATCATTTAGTCAGAGAAAAAATACACAAACCTTAAAAGGAGATAAATTTGTGGCAATATGACCAGGTGAGGAAGAAAACATATTTAAAAAGTGGCATTAATAATTATTAAATGAAAGGCTTATTATGTAGGGGCAAAGATCCATGATTCATCTCACAAGAGACAATATGGGAAGATGTTGTTTGGACTTATTCAAATGCTGACACATGTTTTTGAATGTTGGAAGGTGGGATAACCAACTACTAATTGCCATATTTATTACATCATTTATGTAGATACCCCTGAAACTGTCATGATATTTTCTTTAAAAGTCAACATCTTCACCATTGTAATAGACTCAAATTTATAAGTATGTGTGACTAACATAATCCATTCGACGTAGATCACAATTGATTATGAAAAACTGAGGTAGTGGTACTCCCAAAGAGTTTTCATCAAAATATTTCATTAAATATAAAAACATTTTTAAGAATAAATTATTTGTTATAGTTTTATTTATTCAAATGGTAAAAATAGTACATATTTTAAATTTTTTGATTGCAACAGTACCATAAGGCATATTTATATACTCACTTGCACTGATAATTGAGTATTGTATTGTCAGAGTACATCTAGTCATTTAGATCCTCACTAGTAATTACACCAAATTGATAAAGATATTTCCTGAACTCCACACATACCTCAAAGGTAATAGTCTACACTTGAGAATACACTTTTTTAGTCTTTTCTAAACTAAAGCTATGTAGAACCAAACTATATACTTGAAAAAATATATACATAGCCAATGAAAACTTGGTTAAACTTTTTGAAGTGAATAATCATGAATGAAATTATGGAAAACTTTAGAGACACTTTATTTGTAATATTTAGTGTCATTAATTAAAAAGGATCCAATAATGACCTGAGTATTGAATAATTTTTCAAAGGAAGTCAAATTATCATTGATAAGATTTTATCTTCTATAAAATATAACATTTATAGTGAGTCATGACCTACCATTTATATTTATAGTGAGTTCTTCTTGAATCCAATAGGAAACACAACCATTACTTTGGAAATAAATTTATTTCTCATAGGTATAGAATGTGATTGTTGTGGTCATGAAACAATGCTATTGAAGCCACAATGTAGGATAATCCTTGATGTACTGAACTTTCTCGACATATCCATAAAGAATGAGGTCAATAAATAAATTTTAGGAAAATTATACACCTATAGAATGGGAAAAAAAATACCATAACGAGACTTGATGATAAATTATTAAAATCCAAACCACTTAATTTTCAAATTATTTATGTTATGTAACACTTTTTTCTAATAGTAAATATGAACTAATTTTTTTATACATTACAAAGGTCCTGAAGTTGCATACAAAACTATCAACTATCTTAATTTAACCTTGAAGTAATCAATCTGATTATTTGTGTTATTATAATTTTTATTTTACTTAAAGATTATGACAATACATAATAATAGAGAGAGTTAAGACACTTTGTCAAGGATGAAACTGAGATATTATATCTATTCAGAAGAATATAGATACATACAGGGGAGAAAAATGACCTACGGGACCAATTCATTGATGGTGAATCCCAAAGTCTCCTAAAATATTTATATATTATACTTTATCTATATTTTGGCATCTTTAAAGCACCACAAACGTATGACCTCCCATGACTCACAATGGTTCCCACTATGATCAAATTTTCTTTTTGAAGGAATCACAAATGAAAATGAATATAATTACGGTTAAATATGACTAGAAAATCATCCGTCCTAATACATAGTTGCTATAATCTGCTGCCCACCTAGTTGCCCACCTAGTTTACCCTGAGACCTAGTTTACATTAGTTTTCATTGAAAGTATCAAGGAGGGAAAATGGATCGACACCTACTATTCTATGATGACTCCACTTTTAATCGTTTTACTTTGGGAGAGCAAAACAATAGGGTTATTTATATATATATATATATATATATATATATATATATATATATATATATATATATATATATATATATATATATATATATATATATATATATATATACATACATATATATATATACATATATATATATATATACATATATATATATACATACATATATATATATATATATATATATATATATATATAGATACATACATACATATATATATATATATATACATATATACATATATACATATATATATATATATATATATATATATATATATATACATATATATATATATACATATATATATATATATGTATATATATATATGTATATATGTATATATGTATATATGTATATATGTATATATGTATATATGTATATATGTATATATGTATATATATATATATACATATATATATATATATATACATATATACATATATATATATATATATATATATATATATATTTAAAAAAAAAAATTATTTTAAAAAAAATTCCATTTATATATCCTTTCAGCGAAAGAATATTTAACTATATGCATCACTTTATTATGATACAATAACAAAAATTAATTTATTCAAAAGATTATATGGTGGGGAATCCTCTTAGATTCATCTCACAAGAGACAAAATAGATGAATATACATTTACAATATTTTATAGATCACACTTGTCTTTAAATATGGATGAACATCCCTGATTATCAATGTAAAAATGGCCAACTTGGTTAGACATAGCCTCTAAAAAAAAGAGAGACTGAATGAGCAGCATCTTCACTATGGTGGTGGAGTAGGAGAATCTTTGTTGGCTATACATATTAACAAGTGTATTAGACATATCCTTAATGAGATTGGTGTAGGCATAATTTCCCATTCCCATGGTCATGGACTATAATAGATTGAGGTGAGGGTCATATGCCTCCAATGTCTCAGATAATGTATAAAATAATATGTCAAAATTTTTTACTTCGAGTATAATAAATTAGTATGAGTCTGTATGTTTTTATCCCATATATATATTTGCCTCCATAGTTACATGATTTTGTATGTTTCATTTCAACCCCCTTTTAGGAAGGGTGCTATATTTTGGACCAATGCATTTCCTTCTCACCTACAGAGGCACCTACATTTCCTTGGTAGTCAAACAACCATAGAAAAAAAATTAAAAAATAAGAATAGGCCATCCCCCTCTTAACATTCACACCTTTTATTTTATCTAGCATAACAACTTTCTTTTTCTTCCTCTTTTCTAAATTTATACAACTAGAGGCCATCCAAAAATAAATATGTAGAGTTCAAAATAAATGTATCACATTCCTTGTCCACATTTCAAATTAAACTACAAGTCTTGTATAGAGGGACAAAGTAGCTACATTTTCAGTGTCTAAATATAAAACAAACATCTAACAGAGAATAAAATAAATAATTTATATATTCCATTAGAAAATAGTTAGTAGAAAAATCTAATGCATGACTCAATAAATAGTAACCAAAACATTATGGCTGTGTTTACAGGGGAACAAAGAGTAAATAAAAGCCTCAAGAAATATTCTATAAGCTTCTTGATATATCAAATCCAACTATATTTTTTTATTTTTTAGGGATCAATGCTTAAAGAGTCCAGTGTTATGAATGAAATGATTAAATAAACTAACTACTATAATTGTTTAATAATACCCAATATGGGCATACAAATTTATAAAAAGAATAAAAAAAAGTAGAGAAAAAACATGACATATGGTGAAAAAATAACCTGCCAAATAACCTCTATTTTGGGTGTCCCCTCCCTTCTTGTTGCACCTCTTAATGGAAATTAATCTCATCCACCTTGTTTGTCAAGGTGCTGATCTTAAATCCCCACGTTCTAATATTATTCATTATTTTGGATTCCAAAATCACACATATGGTGTTTCCTAGGAGGAATAATTAAATATTTAATAAATAGTTTTCCTTTAATTCACCATTCTTAAGCTTCTCTAGAAATTTATTTAACGTAGATTTACCTTCTCAAGGCATATGGAAAACATACATCATTAATTAACATGCCATAAACACTTTTTATTACCTTTCTCAAGTTACTCCATCATTAGATTGTGACCTTCTCAATATCGCATCCCAAGGTAAATCTTTGTGTTTTCAAGGACTAAATTAACTTAGGTCCTATGCCATTCCAAATTTCACATCAATTTTTACCTTTCCTAAGAAAGGGGAAATTAATGAATGTGTTAATAGTGACCATAATTTCAATGATATTTAGTTTATAATATTTTATTTTTATTTGTATTATCATTAGATCAAGATTCATTTTATTAATTTAATATTCATTATTATATTTATCATTGGTTGTAATTTAATAAACATACACTATAGTAGTAATAAATCATTAGCAAACCACCTCCACACATTTTCTAACTAGTGGTCTTCTATAGCGCACTATGTACACAAGTGTCACCACTATAATATAATTATGAAATATCCCTTTTGATGTGTCATAATTAGGTCATAATAAGAATATTCTTGAGATGGTCATGCATCACAAGGTGAAAAAATTAAGAAATGTCAATGTTATTCTAAATCACACACTTATACAAAGGACCCCTAAGGCTTCGACAAAGTCAATATATCAAGAATGCCTTGTATAAAATGTGGGGAATTACACATGTTATGGAGGCAATGACATCTATATTACACAAACATATCAAATTTATGTATAAAGTATATTCGTACACATTACTTATAGATAGAGATTCTTTCAAATATTGTAAGATGACACAATCTATCAAATCAGAATTAGTTAAAATCATATGTGGAAAATTATTATATATTTTTCACATCAAAATTGATTTCATTTGATCAGATGCATACATATGAGGTGAGAGTATCAGTTAAGGTCAACAACATAAAACCAATTATGACACATGATTAGAAATATAACACAAAACAAAAGATAATATAGAGAAAAGAAAAAAAATCTCTATCTTTCTTTAGTGGTGAATTGAATATAGAAATATGGTATAGTCACAAATTTTTATGTTATAAATGGAAATGATATCAATATGGTAGTATACGTAGATGATAATTTATACATGTTAAAATTTAGTCCTTTTAATGAATACATATCTCACACTTTATTCACAGTTATTAAAGTTTGAGCAAATTGGCATGAGTCATACACAATAAAAAAGGAATAACTCAAAAACTCCTACCCAAGCACAATATTTTGGGGGAAAAGAAAATGCAATAATTTTAGATCATCAATATATTAAAAAAAATAGTTGTAGTCTCATATCACACAAAAATTATCATACGTCAGAACTTAACACTAAAACAACCCTTTGTAAAGTCAAGCATGCATGGTGCACATGGAAACCAAGAATAATCTACAAAAGAAATAATTTCAGATCATCAATACATTCAAAATATATAAAATAGTTGCAATTTCATATCACACTAAAATTATCATAGGGAAAAACTCAACACTAAAGCAATTATTTGTAAAGTCAAGCATGCATAGGGCACATGGATAGTTATACATTTTACACTATTGCAAAGGTTGCAAGAAACATTCAGTGATTAATGTGAATTTTTTAGATAATAAATCACAAAACCATTACGAACGAAAGAGGTTCCATATAGAAATAACACAATGTTTGACATGTTACTTGATCATAACTTTGTTACACTATCATATATTAAACATCGAACAATGGGATAGATGGTAAATCATATTTTGATTACAATAGAATCACAAGGCACCAACATATCATTGTGAAACATTATAATTACAATAAATATTATACAATATTTTTACAAAAATAATCAAAGAAATCGATAATTAAATTATGTGACATAAAACTAGAAAAATTTATAAGATAGTGAAGAACAAATGTAAACACTTAGTAAAAGGATACATATTAAAGTACTTTATTGTTACAATAAATCAAATATGAACTACTTGTATCTAACCTCCAACTTTTCTTGCACCATTGGGGCAACTAATAGTTTTATTTTCTTTGAGTAAAAGGGTAGGGAAATTCAAAATCCTATTTTTTATCATCACTAATAATAATAATAATAATAATAATAATAATAATAATAATAATAATAATAATAATAATAATAATAATAATAATAGCTTTAATTTTGACTCATTTCATTTATCCAAACCCGTGTTTTTGAAAAGTTTAGCGATTCATTATTAATGAGAAAATTGCAATTTTTGTTTATCATATATGAAATAAATACAATTGTCCTAAATAATGTTAAAATAGAGTAAACAGTTAGAGTCGAAGTTAAATATATTTTTAGGCATGACGTAGTGGGACTTAACCTCATCCACATAAAATTTTAAAGAGAGATGGTTTCTAAACCAAAAACTATTGTTACACAAGATAAAGCAAAGTGAAATATAATATCTATTTATTTATTTATTTATTTATTTATTTATTTATTTATTTTTTTAAAGGTTGATATGTTTATTATGCCTAGGCCAAATATTTTCACATACTTATTACTTGTAGTGAATGGAATTCATTGAATCTATATAAACGTAAACCATGCCCCAATGTTTTGAGATGATATGAATATATTTTTTTCAATTACTATTAATTAGTGATTAATTTTGATGCTCGATATCCAATCATAGGTCTATCTTTAGCAAAATTATAGAAATGACCATAATTTTAAGGAAAAATACTTGAAAATGATAATAGCACACTATAAAAAAATTTAATCCTCAAATGCCATGCCAGAAACATCTGTTGACCTACAAATAAGGTGATTGAAATTAGTTGGGTTAAGGTAGAGAGTATAATCCATGCATTTGTTATTGGGGACCCACTTGACTTGTTCTAAACCAGCTAGATCTGCACATACCATGAGACTACCAGAAGAAAAAATTTGATCTCCTTTCATTCCTAGCATTTGCAATTGGTAAAAGTGCTCCAATGCCTCTACACCATGTCCATACTTGGTATACCCTACAATCATTGCATTCCCTGAGACCATATCTCTTTTAGATAATCTATGAAAAGCTTCCTTTGCATCCTCTATGTTACCACATTTTGCATACATGTCCGCAAGGGCACTTCCATAAACATATCTGATTCATATCTACATTTTATAATCTGAGCATGAAATTGCCATGCTTGTTCCAAAGCTATCAGAGTGGCACATGTCTTTAGAATAGTTACAATGGTAAATTGGGTTGGCTTAATTTCCATGGATTGCATTTGGGGATAATGTTTCAAGGATTTTTCACTATGCTCATATTGTGCATGTCTTATAATCATTGTAGTCTAGTAAACTACATCATGGGTATCCATTCTATCAAACACTAGTGATGCAACCTCTATGCTATCACATTTGTAATACATGTTAAGAAGAGCACTATCCACAAACACATCAAACTCTAGTGCCAATATAATAGTCTGGGCATGGATGCACTTGCCATGTTCAATTTATGCTAAGTTGGCACATGGCCTAAGGCTTTTGGAATAATTTAATTGATTGGGTTTCAATCCCGACCTTTTTATATTAGAAAAAAATTATAAAGCTTCCTTAGAAGATCCATTTTTGATAAATCCAATGATCATGGCATTTTAAGGAGCTAAATTTTCTTCTGGAGTTTCATCGAATACCCTTTCTTCATCTTCCATGATTCCAAATCCCATGTACATATCAACAAGGTCAGCCCCCATGAAGGCATCCATAGTCTGAAAAGATCCCCTATCAATTACTGCCATCAAGAGCTTAAGCTGCTCCACGACACTTGTTTTATACGTAATTTAAAATAGGTAGAGATAAGTATGATAAAATATATATTATTTGTAGTGTACCGAGTAATGTTAATGTGTTTATATAGATTATGATTTTTCATTATATATATATATATATATATATATATATATATATATATATATATATATATATATATATATATATATGATTAAATTTGTGTATATATGTTTACATGTATGATTAGAATTTGTGTATTAAAAGGTTTAAGTGAACTCATAACAATTAGATATTTATCTTCTTTTTTCTTTTAAATAAAAGTTATATGTATATTTACATGAATAAAATGAATTTTGATTGATTTATTTATATTTTTACATCAGATTCTTCTTAAATTAAATTTTAATTTCCATTTTTTTTCTTTAAAACCAAATGTAATTATAAAATTAAAAAATAAAAATAAATATATATATTCTAATAAAAATTAATTCTAAAAAAAACTAATTCAATTTTACACTGTAAAGATACAACTCAAAAATAATTATATTTATAAGACTCCAAACAGAGGACCAAACATTTTTCTTAACAAAAGTTTGGTGGGCTTCAAATGATGTTTAGCTACCAACACTATTACATTCTATCTTATATGTGTCAGCCGGCTACTAACTCTATTTAAATTTGTAGTGAATTATCTCAAATTATTTATAAGAAAATATGTGCAGTTACCCTTTTATATTAAACAGATTGTACTCTTTTTTATTAAAAAGTTATACTCTATAGATGAAAGACATGAGATCAAATTTCCACGCTACCACAACACAAAACATGTGTGTTTGGGAAGCCTGCTGGAATATCTATGGTAATCCACTGCGCAGAAGTCACAGCTTCAGAGCTATATGTATAGAAAACCCGTGTTTCCTTTTGAGTAGAAATTCCAGTAACGAAAAACCAATCAGGGTGCCATAGGGTAGCATTTACCTGCTTAACTTGTTCAGCAAGAGGCTCTACGAATGTCCAAGCGTTTTAGTTCGAAGCATTTTTATATATTCCAGTAAAATCAAATATGTATATATGGCCCAATGTAGCTACAAAACATTGCAGAATTCCAGTGACAGGCCGCATACTATCTATCGAAGTCCGGACTCTCATCTGCGGGTCAAATCTTTCTACGTTTTCCATGAAACGATTCATAGTATAAAACATACCATTAAAAAAAACTCATCTGCTGAATTTTCGCTCTTCATGCAGAGGAGGAAGTATATTCCACTTGTCTTCTTCTACATTATAGGCTGCTGCTTGGCGACTACCCTGACCACATCCTCCAGCAATGTACACCATTCCTTCTGGGGCTACACAACATGCAAAGTAGCCCCAGACAAGAATGTTCGGCGTTGGGCGCCCAACTTTCAACTAGAAAAGCAAAAATCATCAACCAAAACTATTCCGGTCGGGAGACCATCACGCGTTAAACCCATTAAAACCAGTTTTCCATTGACACACACAAACTGAGAATAACATGAAATTTGAAATCCTGTAGGAATTGAAGGGAGCCTTTTCCATGAGTTATGTACGGGATCGTATAGAATAACACCATTCTTATCAAGCAACCATATGAGTTTTTCGGACATTCCTAAGTGTCTTCTATCAACATAGAAACTGTTGCATTCAACTTTTTTACTCTTCAATAAACCACTAACTTTTGAATGAGAAATGTATGGAACTCTTACAAATATAAATCGAACAGTTTCTTCTGGGAGAGCCTTGAGAAAATCCATCTCCAAATTATTACTTCCCGGGTTAGATATCAAAGCCTCTTAGAATGATGCAAAGAACAAACGCAGATGTCAGTCAATGAATAGTTTTCAAATACAACTCGAACGCCTCATTTACTGATTGACTTCTCTAATATTGATTTTTAATATAGCAGTCCTTTTCATACTTACTAGCAATCGCACCTTTACTGGCAATGGTCACGACTATAGGAAACAAATTGAAACGCTAAATACAATATTAATTTTTATAAAAAAATAATATAAAAATTTGTTTGGTATATATTATAAAATTCACCAAAATATACAACAAGAGAAAGTAGGCTCAAATAGCGTCGACAGGGCTGTGATAGTTGGCCCTGGTAAGAGTAGTAAGGCTCAAAACCATAGAAAATTGATTCTACAGCATAAAGCATCAGAGCTTACAAAACAAATTGCGATTATCTACAACAATATTAAATATCGAGAATTGTCCTTTATTTTTAAGGACCAACCACACATAAGTGCGTGAATATGTAACATTTCATACATTATTTCAAATAAAATCAATGGAACCCCGCTCTTCACCTTCCCCTTCCCCTTCCCCTCCCCCTCCGCCTCCATCTATTTTAAAAATTAAAAAAAAAAAAAAAATTATTAACTATCGAGAAGTGTGGCTTATTTAAAAAAAATATCCATACACAGGTGTACGAATATTTAACATTTCATATATTATTTCAAATAATATTAATGGAACCCCATTCCTTATTGTTATTGCAATATCATACATTCGTTGTCGCATCAAAATATGCCATTCCAACGATATCTCTGAAAGTGACGTTTTCATATTTTTTTCAAAAAAATATTAACAGGAGAAATGTTCAACAGTGTTTTTTGGTTCTCAATGCCATGCAGCTGTAATAAAGACATGAATAAGCAATAAAATCGTACATAAGTTGTTGTGTGGCCATTAGTTTTATTTATCCTTTCTCAACTATTTAGAAGTAAATAGTTGAATTGCATCTGTTTTTCTTGGCAAATCCGCAATATGGATGTGTATTGTTGAGGTGTGCCATTGCATGGGACACAATTAGTTTGTAAGTATTTGTAGTTTGGGTGGTTTCTATAAGTTTTACATGCTTTATGTCTTGAAATTGTAGAACAAGGTTTGTTCTAATTGTTTAGTGATAAAAGCAAAACATTAATGTGAGTGGGTAATTTGAATGGTGTTTATATTTTTTTTCAAATTTTTTCTTCATTTTCTTTGAAGTGGTGAGTGTATTAGTAATACGCTTTTTTTATTTTTTAAACCTTCAATCTATTTGAAATGTTGGGTGAAGTTAAAATTTATAGGTTATAATGTTAGAGTAATATCTAAATAAGTACAATGTGTAGTGATTGGCAATCTAACATTCAAGCATCAAACAGGTAGTGATGTTAGAAACCTTCAAATAAATAATTATTTGGTAAAGATTAGATTTGTTGTTGCATCAGAGAAATGCTAGTCCTATTATTTTTAATTGAATATTTTTTAATATCAAACATTTTTTATATAAAGAGTGGATTATAAGTCTTTTATTTATTTATTTTTCAAACATTCTCTTTGAAATGCTACATGGACTAATAAAAACCTTAGCACAGTGCCAAAATAGTTGAGAAACCCCAAAACACCATAGCATACCAAAATAATGAAATTAACTCACAAAGAATCTTGTCAAAGGTTGAATTTGTTTTAGAATGATTTGAGACTAGAGAGGAGGTTATGAATTAGGTTACACTAAAGAATATTAAATCAACAAGTCTATTAAAAGTACCGATTCTTATCTTTTTTGAAGTGGAGGGAGGTGGGGATAGGACAATTGTCAGCAGTAAGAAGGAAGTGTTGGAACATAAGGGATTAGATTCAATGACTATGAACCTCCGACATTGAAATTGAAATTGTGTTGGAGGGTCTTAGGTTTTTCTTATTTGTTATTTTCATATGTTCTTTATTATCTTATGTTTTCTTAATTGTTCTAGAAAAATTTATTATTTTATCTCATATAAATGGTCAACTATGTCAATTTTTAGTTTAGGCTTGTTTCCATTCAACTAGTAGAGGAGTTTTATTGAATTATATTTGTTAATATTTTTATCCATTGTTTATAAGGTGGATTTCATTAAAAACCCTCATGTTTACCATTAATTTTTTTTTTTTTTTTCACACAAAAATAACAATAAATATATATTTTAATTGGTAAAGAAAAAATTAACATAAAACATCATAAAAAGTGATTCATTTCTAAATATATTATTCATATTATAATAAACATTATAATTTAATTTTGAAAAAATATTGGATTGAAAAGTCATCCATCAAAATATAAATTAAATATTTATAACAACTAAATAAATAGTATTTCCCAAATTCTACACAAGAATTTCATCGTAATTACTTTTCTAATGAATAAATGTAACTTGAAGGAAAAGTGATGAAGAAATTATACCTATAGTCACTACATATTTCATTTTAAGGAACTAACCACAAAAATAATATTTCTAGGGTTATTGTCAATCCATTACAGCTCTCAAATACAAGTTCCCAATTCGTCACACATGTATATAATAGGGTGAATAGTTTAAATACTAGCTGACCCCAACCTCAATGCTAATTGATAAACAAAACATTTATATTATAGAAACAAATATTATACAAGGTGGTTTCATAATATCACACAATTTTGTTGATGTTCGCTAAGAAGAATATATCAAGCATATTGAAATAACAATTAACATATTCGCAAGCATAGAATAAGCTCTATATGTTAGATGTATTAAGAATAAAATCATTGGTAGAATCAATTCCTATATAATTCATGATTCTATACATTTCAATGCTTCATCATTAATGAGAAAAGATGATGAAGAAACCATACTCATTTTCCATATATGCCCATTTTCCATATATGTCAAGTTACTTCAAAGTAATTTATGCCAAGGTACTTCATGGAAATAGCTAAAGTAAGTTGAGTTTCACTTATTTTTTCTTAAAAAACTTAAATCTTTTATTTTTAAAAGAAAAAAATATTTGCTTAATATTAATATAACATTTGTTCTCCAAAATATTCTCATAATCTAATTTTTCAAGAATATTAATAATTTTTAAATTCTATAATCAATAAACACTAACACTTATCCAACAACCAGTTCTCAATGCATTTAATTTCTATAAAAAAATAAACCCCAACATTTATCCAAGTACTGGTTCCCAATGCAACTGATTGGGAAATAAAAGTATAAAAATTTAATGGCCTTTGAAAACTATGAGCTTTGGTAAAGTCTTTTTTTTTTAAAAAAAGAAAGGTGATGGGCCACCCATAAATAAATGATATAAAAAGAGTTACAGCGTTAAAATAAGTTCAAAGAAGGCAACCAAACAAAGCAAAAGATCCAAAAACGATCTGAAATACAACAAATAAGTTGCCAAAAAGCCTAACGTAAAAGAAGGGAAAAAAAACACAAAAACGACCCAAAAGAAAAAAACCGCCACTTACTCGGCAGCATAATGTTTTCGTTTGTATCTGAGAAGAATTTCGATGTGGACTGCTGAGAAAAGAACAACACAATAAATGCAGCCTCTCGGGTTCAAATCAGTTAAAGAAATAAAATCTGAAAAGACAGGACTTGCTAAAGGTCTAACAGATTGATTATAGCTAAAGCCTAAGAGGAATTTAAGAAACATGATGGGAGATAAAGAACTGATACACGTCCATGCCAACAACCTTCTATTGGTTTCTAAACTCTCATTAACTGTCCCCCACATACACAGCTTATAATATCCACCACATGAAAACTTGATACACATATTTCGAGGTATAAAAGAGAACATCTGATTTAATATTTAGTTAGATTGTACTCCTAAATTTATAAGCAAGAAATTTACTTGCTGGCTAATGCTAATTAGATTCAATCCAATACATAGGAAACGTAAACTTTTATTATATATTCAAACCTTGAGAAGAATGCATGCCTGTGAAAGAGAATGGAGGACTGCCCCTAACAACACCCTCTTTCCATGAGCATTCCCATGATAGATAAAAATAATTTTATCTATATAATACGTGCTTGCAGTGGAAGAATATAAGGATATGAGAACGGCGAAAAGATGGAAAGTGCCTACTATTCTGAAAGGCGTCCTCCTATTAGATAAAAAAATCGTTAGAGGATACAACGATGATTCCACCGCCATGAAAAGGCCCATGTATTCATTCATGCAACACATAATAAATGATGGTAATAGTTGAGTAGAACAAAGTTAAAACATTTCCAAAAATAAGAGGGTGGCTGGCTCCCAAAAAAAAAGGCTCCCTCTTTTGAGTTTTCTTAGGAGTTTTAAGATGGCTTCTCAAGGGGATTTCTTAAGCATTAATAATGCGAGATAGTGGCGTCCAAGAATTCTAACCATTATTTTTGGATTTTGGCTTAACTAACTAATGTTTCAGGATCATGACAAAGTTATTTAATTTTATCCTACCTTAAATTGTATCCATGTGGAGAGTAAAAGTGGACTCAAACTAATTAATTGGTTCTATTAAATATAAAATATCCAAAATATAAAATATGTGAGTTTGTTATAAAACTAATATTTATTTTAGAATTTATGGTCAAATTATAGGAAGAAAATATCTATGTATGTAAAACACACATAAAAATATTTATGGTTGGATTATAATTAACATAAACCAAAGACATGTTACCACCTATATATATTGATTTAGTATTCAAATCTTTTTAGAATTAAACATTCCAACCAAAAATGGAGATTTAGTCACACTACCATAATTTAATATAAGTTGCCATTTTCATCTATATAACATTCATGCATGCACCTAATAATACTAATAGAGATCAATAAAATATTAAAGAAGTACCATTTATATAATAGTGATGATAATGTTAATGTTACATATTATCAAATATCAAAATTAAATCATGGTAATGTTGTACCAAAATGAGTTAAAAAGAATGTGCATTCAACAATAGGCACTCTCTTTTAAAATATCTATCACGATAAATATACTAAGGATAAACTAAAATGAAAGGTTGAACAATTCACATTGATTATACATAAGCTATTCAAACAAATGCAAACTTCTTATTTTGACATTCCTCTTCATATTTTAGATGTAAAAACATTAAATTTAGTTGATGAAATTGGACACATGGGTAGGGAAACTAAAGAATAGTTTGAGAAACTACTTCAAAAAGGAACACAAACAATAATCATGGGTAGGGAAACTAAAGAATAGATTGAGAAACTACTTCAAAAAGGAACACAAACAATAATCAAGGGCATGATTATTTATAATGAATTTAAATCTAAATATGACCTTGTGAATGAACTTGAGGATAAATATAAAATTGAACATGGTAAATGAAAATATATGATACAAAAACATTGGGGCCTTCACTAACTATTACAGAAAGAGTTCTAAATTTGGAACATATTGGATATCTAACATAATTCATAGGTAATGTTAAATTTTGGATCTGCATTATTGACAAATGTGTCATTATATTAAGGGAATTTCAATCAATAACAATTAATGCAATTATATATATATATATATTTAATAATAATAATAATAATAATAATAATAATAATAGATAAAATTATTTGTTCATTTATAGATGAAAACATAATAGTTCTTCATGAGAAAATATTTTTATAATAATTCAAATAATCGTTGAAAAAAGGAAATGATTCCCAAATAAACATCCAACTACGATTCAATTCAGAAGTTTATCAAATATCAAACTACTTCGCATAAAATAATTAATCTTCATTGTGATGTAGAAATTAGTTGTATACATTCAAAAGGTCTGGATGAATATAAAGTCAAAGAAAAGAAATTATTTTTTTATGAATAAAGAAAAATATGCAATAAGTCAAGCATGAGAAGGTTCTAGTTGTGCTTGATGAGGAAAATAGGCGAGTTGTAAACAAGCTCCACTAACTCTTAAACTTACCATTTGTCAATATGTTTTTCATAATTTTCGATTTTCTTAATTTTATAATTAAATTTTTTAAACTTTTAAGTTGAGTAAATTTGCCAGTCAATTTTGCAAGTTTCAAGTTGTATAAATATATCAATGAAGTTTTTTAAGTTTTAAGTTGGATTTTTTTAAAGTACACTTTTACAAATGTCAAAACATAAAAAATTGCAGTTATTCCCCATAACCACCCATTCGAATTTATAAATACATGTTATTGAGTCATTTGAAGGGCTTTTTGACAATAAATGAAATTTGGTCAAGATCAAAATAAAGAAATTATGTATGTTACTCTTTGAAGAATCAATACAAAGTGAATTTATCAGAATTATGTCATATATATTCATTTGAATCAATGATATTTGTGTGTAAAATTTTATATTTCATCCCCAGTGGTGACTATACTAATGAGTACCTAGAATATGATTCGGGAGAAGATGAATATGATAGAAACTTTTGGAGATACGAACAAATCAATAATTTATGTCTTCAAACAAAAAAATGGAAAAAAAGGAAAAAAAACCTGAAATTCAATAAGAAAATCCAAAATTTATTCTTCCATGAGGAACTGCATCATCTAGGAAAATAACCCATGACGAAGGTATTCGACCATCTCGACTGTCATGTCTCCAATGGTATGATGAGTGTAAATTATTTAGGTGATACTCTCCTCTCAGGGACACCATAAATCAAAAGGATAAAAGAGGCTTCCTATGATGAGGTATGATAAATGCAGCCTCTCGGGATCAGATCAGTTAAAGAAATAAAATCTGAAAAGACAGGACTTGCTAAAGGTCTAACAGATTGATTATAGCTAAAGCCTGAGTGGAATTTAAGAAACATGATGGCAGATAAAGAACTGATACACGTCCATGCCAACAACCTTCTATTGGTTTCTAGAATCTCATTAACTGTCCCCCACATACACAGCTTATAATATGCACCACATGAAAACTTGATACACTTATTTCGAGGTATAAAAGAGAACATCTGATTTAATATTTAGTTAGATTGTACCCTTAAATTTATAAGCAAGAAATTTACTTGCTGGCTAGTGCTAATTAGATTCAATCCAATACACAGGAAACGTAAAATTTTATTCTATATTCAAACCTTGAGAAGAATGCATGCCTGTGAAGGAGAATGGAGGATTGCCCCTAAGAACACCCTCTCTCCATGAGCATTCCGAGGATAGATAAAAATAATTTTATCTGTATAATATGTGCTTGCAGTGGAAGAATATAAGGACATGAGAACGGCGAAAAGATGGAAAGTGCCTACTATTGTGAAAGGCGTCCTCCTATTAAATAAAAAAATCATTTGAGGATACAACGATGATTCCACCGCCATGAAAAGGCCCATGTATTCATTCATGCAAAACCTAATAAATGATGGTAATAGTTGAGTAGAACAAAATTAAAACATTTCCAAAAATAAGAGGGTGGCTGGCTCCAAAAAAAAAGGCTCCCTCTTTTGAGTTTTCTTAGGAGTTTTAAGATGGCTTGTCAAAGGGATTTCTTAAGCATTAACAATGCGAGATAGTGGTGTCCCAGAATTCTAACCATTATTTTCGGATTTTGGCTTAACTAACAATTGTTTCAGGATCAGGACAAAGTTATTTAATTTTATCCTGCCTTCAATATTTTCACCTTAAACTAAATGATGTTCTATGATGGCTCTGCATTCAACCGTGTCCATTATCGAATTACGTACTAGCCCTTTAAAATTTAACTTAAAATCTCACATAATAATGCTACTTCAAAAAGGTATCTTTCCGACAGGATGTTGCTTCCCGAGCATTAAATCTTTCAGTGCCGAACCATATAAATCCTAAGTAAAAGGCAATGTTACTAACCCTTCTGTCCGGGTAATTAATGAATTATATTATAATTAAATATTACACCTGAGCATGAATGGTGCATTTTACAATTACAATCTCTTATATATGCAAGATGATCTCGTAATGGATAATCGGGTTTGGAAAGATAATTTAAATTATTTATATTGATGGAATTTACATATTCATATCAAGCGACAGGATAAAGAATAACATACTTTATTAACTTTGGTGATTTTCAGCTATACTCTGGTTTTCTTATTTGTAAGACAACCACCACGTATGATCAAATAAAGAAAGTATAATATTATATTTTCTTTTTTAAAATACATTTATTGAAATAAGGTATAGAAGTTAAGGACGAAGTGCATACTAAGCAGAGAAAAATCATTTTCTTTTTCTTTTTCCTAGCAACTTTTTCTATGCAGTAGTTGATGACATCATATAACCCGATCGGTATTTTATTTGAAGAATTATATTGATGAGCACTCGTCAATAATATTTGTTATGTTCCTTCTGTTTATGATCCCCAAATTGATTGAGTATAGATAGTCGACAATTTTGAAAGGTATTTGGGTAAACATGTAAGAACCCAATCAATTTGTTCAAAGACGAAGATTTAAACTACAACATAGTTACAAAAGTGTGGCTAACAAGGTGTCGGGGCTATTTAAAGTTTGTATCATATAACCAAAAGTTAACGGATATAAGAATAAAAAAAATAAAAAATCATGGAAGGCCACCGGAAAATAAAAGGGACATTACATATAATATATTACAAATATTTGATTCACTTTAATTTTTATTTTTTAAATTTTTTTTTAATATCATTTTTTATTTATTATAAAATATTAAATTAATTTTATTTTTCATTTATTTTAAATTTATTATTTTAAATAAATTTAATATATAAATTTGCTATTTCAATACATATTTATGTATTTATTATGTAAACTTAAAATAATAGATTGATACATTTATTTTATATATTTTTTAAATTAAAAAGCATAACAAGGATAAACGTCATGTTGATTGAGCTTGTTTTACCAAATATATTTTTTCTCTACACCTTCTTTTATGTGCTTTAAAAATTTTATTTCTACATTTTTATAGTATAATATTAGTTTAAAAAATATATACATTATCATTATTTCATTTATAATATTTTTGTAAAATATTTATATATTTTTTTAATTCAATATTTTTTAAACAAATTGAAATAGCTGCTATTAATTTATTTTTACTTAAACAATTTAATGAAAATTATCCATACTTAAAAAATAATTAAAAAATGATCATGAATTTATATCATAAAAGGTAAGACATATATTTATATATTCAAACACACATAAATATTTAAAAAAATTATATATTAAACCTTGCGTCATGAACATTACAAGAAAAAAGATTTCTTAATGATAATTTTATGCATAAATATGTACACCTCATTTTAATTTTTAAATTTTACCATAAACAGCGGTGCAAAGAACCAAGTTCTTACAAAAAGTAGAATTCGAATAAATTAGAGAAAGGTAAAAGTCCTTACAAAAAGTAAAAGTCAAATAAATTAGGGAAAGGCAAAATACCTTTGTAATTAATTTTAGATGATGAACACTTCACAGGGTTTGTAGAGGTAAATCAAGGCATAGTGAGTAAAAAATATTTTAAAAATGTTCGAATCTCTTTGCTTGTTACGATCGTTCCTTATTTTCTAATTTTATATTTGTATAAATAGATTAGAAAAATACATAGTCAATCAAATAGGTGACTACTATTTGTTCTTGGAAGATGAAGGAAACCTAATTTAAAATGTTTGGAAGTGCTAAATTCCTTTATTAAAATCAACTCTCAAAAAAATATTTTTTTTCTCTTTATATCTCAACTACAAAGATACTATCCTTGTATATTTTAGGCTAAAACACATTAATTATTCATAAAAAGGTATAAAATGTACTTATACATATCTAAAAAAAGTGCAAAAAGGGATATATATTATCAGCAAGGAAAAAATGCTAATACTTTATAAAAATAAAAATAAAAGAAACAATTTTAATAGGTTCTCCATTGGAATTCAACCATACTTTGAATCACATATTGTTTTTATTTATCTTCATGCCTCCCATTCATATCAATAGTCATGTTTGCATATTTTCAAGTAACCTTGTTGCAAAATTTTGCATAACTGGCCAATGAGGAACTTGATGCTTCAGTTGACATGTCAATGGCTTTGATTGACCTTGAATCAAAAGAAGCCTTAAGGATAACCTGTTAAAAAAAACATATATATTAGAAACATGATATTTTTTTACTGTAAGTATTGAAAAAATAGGTTAAGACACAATAAGGCTACCCTCAAATAAACCAACTTACTGAGCTATGTGGATATATGCAAACTTGATGGATAATAAGAATGGAAGCATAGATGCTTACATATAGGAACAAAATTTATAAAAAAACCATATTAATGAGTATCACTTGTGCAAGAGGATTGGCTTGAGATTCTCTAGATGAAAGACTATAAAATAGGGATGGCCAAGAGTCAAAGTTGTAGGCTTCTATTTAAAATGACCGAGCTAATCCTCTAGGTAGATCATGACTTTCTAAAACCAAACATCTTGGCCATATCCAGATAGAAGGCTAGCAACACTAAGTGCCCCATTTCCATTGTCAATAACCACCACATCTGCCTCAAGACTTTTTGGAACACTGAACTCATCAACATAGCTAAATGGTCCTTCACATATAAAAATTTCAAATGAGTCTAAGATCGAAGGGCTAAGGATAAAAACAAAGAAAAAAATAGAAGTAATAAATATAAAGTTTTAGTTTCATTACATTAAAAACTCTACAAACATATATTTACAATCTTATTTGGTTTACTATGAAACTTCTTTTGATTAAAAATAAAATCATTTAAGGAGAGGGTTGTTTAGCCCCATTTAAATCTATATAGAGTTCAAATTTGCTTGAGAACATTGATTTTCCATGGTCCATAATCAATAAGTTGTTAAAATATAAAATAAATGTAAGATTTATAGAGCTGTATGCAAATAAAAATCCTGCCACAACCACCCAACCACTTGTGTAACATGATAAAGTTTGATAAAATCCCATAGTAAGGCAATGTATAACTAATTTTTTTGTTGTAAAGTATGTCTTTAGAAATATAAGGACCTCATCAAAGAATACCATTTTATGGCTTGAGGTTCACTCTTAAATAATAAAATAAACCAAAGGATTTATGGACTACCTTCCCTATATATGCATAAACACATGGAGTTTATAGATTTTTGTCCAAACTTAAAACCTTTTATTTGAAATGAATGAGTTCCTCTTACAAATATATCATGAATTTATAAAATGAAATGATCATGAATGCATTGAGTTAGAAGGTTAGCAACACTAAGTCCCCAAATTTCACTGCCAATAACCACCACATCTACCTTAGCACTTCCTAGAACATAGAACTCATTATCTTAACTAAAAAATAATTCTAATATCAACATTTCAAAAGCTTCTAATATGAAAATATTAATCATCAAATTAAAGAAAAAAATTAAATACATTAAATCTCTCTTTCTAATTTCATTACATCAAACATTCCAAAAACCTCTATTACCTTCTCCTTTCATTCTTAAATGATATACAAGTCAACTTCACTTGAAACTAGTCATTTTATAAGAATGTCCATAATCAATAAGTGGTCAAAGGATTTAAAAAATACAAGATTTCTAGAGCCACATACATAGAAAAAACTTGGCATAGCTACCCAACCTCTTATGTAACTTGATAAAGTTATATAAAATCCCACAGTAAGATAATGCAAAACTAATTGTTTTTTTGTAAATAATCTCAGTAGAAATTTAGGGCCCCAATCAGACTACATTATTTTATGGCTTGATGTTCACACTTTAATGAAATAAACCACAAGTTTTATGCATGACCTTGCCCATACCTACATGAACACATGGAGTCTATAAATTTCGTTCAAACTATGATAATGCACTAAAATCCAACTCAAGTATAATTATAATAGCGAAGGTTAAATAGTTATTGCATATGCAAAAATAAAAGGGATAAGTAATGTGACCAACACCAAACCTTCCATCTAGTAGCAATTTATATAGTTAGTGCCCACCTCCATTTCATGTTCATTACTTTGTTACACATTAGGAGTTAGTAACACTACTTTATGGATAAAATAACTCATCATGTCCTCCTAAGAAAAATCCACCAAGGAAAGAACCCTAGCTCAAATAAAATCTCACTTTGTGTGCACGCATATTGGAAAGGGGTGAATGGAGGTGATGAAGTGATGTTAAACAACTTCTATTGAAAAATAATGTGGGATTCCTTGAATAACAATACAAATGATAAATATGATGGATCAACCCAAGATAACTAGCTGTCATGATCTAAATAAAATAAAAAATATGATCAAAATTTAACACTGTAAAGTGGACTTCCCACTAGTGTGGGGTTCTAAAAGTGATTAACATTCTTGATAGCTTAGATACACTCTTTTATTCTAATAAAATATTCCAAATTTTAACTCGTATCTATAACAAAAGAAAGAAAAAATAGTTTTTTTAACTTTTTTATTTTAAGCCAAGGAAGTCAATTCTCCACCATATTCATCTGAAAAAATCTAGATTTGAGATTGAGAAGATTAAAATAGTTTGATAGAGGAATTTATTGAATATTAATTAAATTTTGTCTAAAAAAAATCTATTAGACCATGGAAAATAAATTAATATTGGATATGAACTTTGGCATGTGACAATTTGTAATGAACAATACTCGTTGCTTAAATAAGGAACAAAAATAAAAAATCTTGTATTATACCACTCTTTATATATGAGGATCATTTACTATCTATTTGAAAGACTAAATTTAAAGAACAAAATTATAGTAAATTCCTCTTCAATCCACTATAAATTTATGTAACTTAAACCCTATTTACTGGAAGAATAAATTGCTATGGAAGAGATAAGATTCAATGTTTTTTTTTTCTAAAAGGAAACTCTTCCCTTTTTAGAATAGAAGATTTTGAATAAAATTAGGGGAAAATGTTATTAAAATAATAAGTTATCGATATAAAAAGTAACTCTAGCACGGTCATGGGTTGGGGTGTAGTGGTAAGGTTGGGGGCCTTTCACATAGCCACCCTAGGTTCAAGTTCTACTCCCCATTGATCGCCTCCCTAGTTTTAAAAAAATGCATAATATAATTAAAAAAAACACCACATTTATATTTGTTGCTTACCATTATTTCTAGTTCTACTAACTTCTTCTCAATGTCATCTTTCTCCAAGATGACACAAGAAAATAGTTTAGGGGTAATGAACTATACATTTTTAATAACATGAAAACATTTCCTAATTAAATATGAACCATCAGTGTAGTAATATGTGATATAAAAATATAAATGTAATAATTACTGATCGTGCTTATTTCAAGAGTAATATATACTCTAATTTTTTAACATAGCAACAAAAATAATCCTAGCAAGCAGTCAGGAGTATAGTGTTTTGCCTATTTTAGAAAAAATAATATAAATTGAGACTTTAAAAAAAGCATCCTCTCCATAGAACCAAAATAAATAAAACATGTAGAAAAGTGGGGAGGGGGAATAGGAAGGTAAACTCCCATCCATATGAATTCATTAAGTATTTAATTCCCTTTTCAACCCTAAATCTTAGGAAGTGACCTATGCATTTCAACATACAATCAATGGATAATTTTATAACAATGTTTTATTTTAGAACATAATTTCCTATAAATAATTTCAGATAATAATTCACACCATAATTCATAAAATAAATACACATCAAAACTCCCACTAGAATTCACACACAATAAAAATCTTAAATTAATTTATAGAAATAAAATTATGGGGCCAATGTAGTCTTTTCTATCAAAATTGGATAACTACATTGTCTTTCCTTAGATATAATTACTTCAATCTTGGTCTAATTTATATAGAATTATATTTTAGTCCAAAAATAGTTTGGATAATATTTTTAGATTGGCATATATAGGAGAAGATGCTTGTCAACATATTTCATGTAGCAAGTTAGAAGATGTGTCCCTTCTAAGGATTTTGTTGTCAATTTATCTTGTACCTCCTAGAGAAGACAATTATATAATTTATTTTTCCTTAAATGTATCAAATCATAAGCTATAAATGACACCTATATATTTACTAATGAGGGAAAGAGCAATGTTTTTAGAATATTTAAAGAAATATCTTTTCAAAAAATCTGAAAATCAAACCTAGTTAGTAGTTTCCCCAATGTTTATGTAACTATGGATAGAATTATAAAATATTTATTATACAAAGTACCATGTGATAGTTATTAATTTAGAATGTTTTAATTGTAATGATTCCATCTCATGATACATTTTGGTCAAGGATATGCATAATAAATTGTACTAAACATGGAAATTAAAAACACATGCATAGATAAAATTAGGATAGTTTTATAAAATAGTCACCTCCTCATCGCCCATATCCTCCATTTTTTCATAGATAATTATGACATGCACTCTCAATTCATCCATCAAAATGTTCAGGCAATAATAATAACAACATCAACATCAATAGTAATAACAATAACAGTAATACTAATACTAATAATGTCAATGATAATGAGGAGGTAATGTTTCAACATTCCCTTATTTTACTTGTGATTATACACACAATAACCCACATGTTTAAATTTGACTATTACTTGTCATGGGTACTTAGAGAATCATAAGCTACATACATTTTTAGAAGGAACATCAAATCATATAATGTTTATATGTCATATAGACATATCTATGTTGGTGAGAAAGCAAGAAACACTACATTTTCTATGAATTAATCCTGAATCATTGTAATACATTAGTAAAATAAATGTAAAAACCATTTTCATGATTGAGATATACATACATGTTTGTCCATAATGAGATTAATAGCATCTACCATAAGCAATATAAGTATCATAATAAAATAGCATCGAGAATAAGAAGTGGAGGTCAAAGATGGAATGACAATAATGTATGTCAATAACACAATATTTCCAAACATTAAAATATTCATGAAATATAAAGAATGATATAAAAATTCATCTGATATTTCCTATAAAGTATGTGAATCCTATCATTATTACATAAATCCTAGATCTATAGAAAATACTTGTGCTTATATGTAAAATAAATATCGTATGTGTGTGTGTGTGTGTGTGTGTGTGTGTGTGTGTGTGTGTGTGTGTGTGTGTGTGTGTGTGTAGATATATATGTATATATATATGTGTGTGTGTGTGTGTGTGTGTGTGTGTGTGTGTGTGTGTGTGTGTGTGTGTGTGTGTGTGTGTGTGTGTGTGTGTGTGTGTGTGTGTGTGTGTGTGTGTGTGTGTGTGTGTGTGTGTGTGTGTGTGTGTGTGTGTGTGTGTGTGTGTGTGTGTGTGTATGGTTTTACTCATCATGAGTACTTGAAAAATAGGCTACATACAAGGTTAGAAATATAATTACAATGATAGGTGTTCCTTCAGTGACATGTAAAAGGATTTATTTTGTGTAATGGCACAAGGGAATTAACATTTAATTCTGACATTATAAAAAAATAATAAAATCCACGTGAAGTTTTAGGATAATTAGAAACATATAAATAGAAATTAAAAAAAAACCCATAAAAAATGACCAATTAAATAACAAAGAGAAAAAGATAGTGATAGAAAGAGATAACTATATTTGCAACAAACAAAAGAGTGAGTTATAGGCACAGTGTCCTTTAGTTTTAAATTTCTTTTATCAGAAATTTTTTTTGTGAAAGAATAATTCTTTCTCTCTTTATGTTTCTATTCTAATTTCTTGTTTATATTTCTATTCTAATTTTATATAAGTTTATAGATTGAATTGGTTTATTGATCAAGATCATTATCAACCTAAAATTACTTTTCCCTACTAAAATTGATCTTCGTCAAGGTTATTTCCATCTACATGAAAATTGTGCCTATATTCTCCTAAACTAGAAATTGTTAGCTATTCAAACTAAGTTCATTTAACACACTATGAGGAAGAGTGTCCTTACTTTGAGAATACCACTCTATTAAGAGCCATAAGGTGGAGAAACAAAGTCGTGAACTTCTATAGGTGAGGGGACCCAACATTGATGAGCTTTTGATGTTTCATTCTTGGTAACAAATTTTGAATTTGTATCTTTTCTTTTCCATCTCAATAGTTGAGAAACCATATGGCTCACTATAGAAGTAGAGTTCACTAGAAAAAATTTTCCTCTCCATTAAGACGGTTGTAATAATTTGTAACTAGTAATATTTACATTTAGCTTGTAAACATAAGTTTTACCAGTGAGCAAATTTTATGATGAAAATTAACCAAGTTTGTAGGGATTATTATATCTAAAATGTATATAAAACAAAATTAATAATAGATTTTGGAATTGATAAAATATTGATAAGTTTTATTAGTAATTAGTTATCACAGTAAAAAGTGAGTGAATGTTATTTTTATAAAAAACCAAAGTCTTTAGATAATTTTTCTATATGAAATATATATAAAATAAAATTGCTGGTAGTTGTCAAATTTTTAATTTTCTATTTTCATTTATAAATTATACTATTTATTATTCCTTTAGTGCACATATAAATTGAAATATTTGGTTTCGATGGTACTATGGAATATTCAGCTAAATTCACGTTTGTATTATGTTTTATAAATAGTATTTTTTTAGAAATATTTTAGAAATTATTTTTTCTCAAAAATTATTTTTTCCAATACAATTTATAACACACAAATCCATCTTATTCAAGGTTGTTTATAGAGTATTTTCTGTTTCCAGCTACCTGTTAATAAATCTATGCAACATACTCTTTGATAGATATCATTCTTGAGGCAGCGATTCCACTAATGTCAAAATTAAATACAATGTATTTAGAACGATATTTATCAATTTTTTTATATATATTTATATAATATATGTATGGTAGTATTTTATAACATTTATAAACATGATAACAATAGAAAAAAAAATTGAAACAACACAATTTAACAACTAGTCACATTATGTAAAATATCCAAACTTGTCCATAGAAAATCCATATGAAGAACTAAAATAAAGGATATGAAGAATGTCCATAATACATTTAAAATACATTTTAATCCTACCAAGTGGGTCACAAGATGAAAAAAATGAAGATATCCAACATTTTGCTTGAATAAGGACATTCATATTTGAACACTAGGGACTCTAATTATTATTAATAAGTATAACAGGAAATAAAACTCATAGTAGGACATGAAACTTTTAAATGTATCATCTATTTTAACCAGACTTCATTCACTATCAATAATTAAAATAATGAATATAAAAAATAGTAGGACATGCCTCTTGTAGAGATAATATCTATGTTACCTAGAACTAGAATTGCTCTAAAAAATTGAAATAGAAAATCAACTCATAATAGGACATGAAACTATTAGATTTAACTTATATTTTACCTAAGAATCCATTTTCTATCAACAATTCAAATAGAAAATGGAAATTTTAGTAGGACACACCCCTAATATAGTTAAAATATATTTTGTCAAAGACTCAATTCACTCTCAACAAGTAAAATATGAAATTAAAATCATACTAGGATATGGCCCTTCTAGATATAACATATATTTTACTCAAGACTCTATTTTATATTAAAGGTAAGATTATCTAGTAAGAAAATCCATCTACAAATAATAATGGTCAGATTTGTCATGTTTAAAATATGCATATTGATTTTTTTTTAAATTTATAGGAGGAGGGTTAGCACTAGACCCAATAACCCCCTTCTCTCATTTATATCCTTGAAGAACTATTGAAACCCAATTAGCATCAAGTTAATCCCAAGAATCATGGTAGGAGACCCTTTCCAACATCCACACACATGTTCTTAGTGTAGTCTCTAATAACACATGTAAATGTGATAATGTCACATACCATGAAACACTATATAAATAATTCAAAACCAACTAAAATAATCACATGGTTAGTCAATACAACATTAATAATAATAATAATAATAATAATAATAATAATAATAATAATAATAATAATAATAATAATAATAATAATAATGCAAAGAAACATAAACAACAACTATGTATGCCAATCATGATGCATCTAACTATATCAGGATTAATCATTGATGGTATCTAATTTAAATTATTTATGTTTATATATGAAACAATATCACATCAATGAGAGAGAATAGAATAGAGGGAGAGAAAAATTATAAAATTTACAATTATTAATGTTTTATTTTTATTTTAAAAAATGTATAATTTCCAAGTATAATTCATAATTATAATTGGAATTCTTGTAGAGAACCAATCAAATTTCATTAGTAATTAAATAAGCATGGACACATATTAAAAATAACATTGTTATTTATGGATGTTGAATATTCACATAATAATAAAGATTATAAATCACGTTGATAGACTAAAAAGAGAATATTAATATATGTCTATGAAACAAATGACAATTTCTAATGATTTATGCTCAAGATGGCATGATACGATAGTGAACAACATGCACATATGAAGTTACATGAAAATATTATCTATTATGAAATATGTAGAAATATATATGATTAATATGGATAGATATTTTAACTAAAACATGTCAAAGTAGAGAAAAAATTGATTTTGCATTAGGGACACCACCACATGCACATCATATCCAGTGATAAAATTACAATAATTAAGATAATATATATGATTGATGATAGGTTGTCTACAACAAGGCCACTCAAAATGGAAGAATATATCTCTACATACATCATGACAAACCTTGGCCTATCTATGTTATTTAGGTATAAAATAATATTATAATTGGGTAACCAAAAAATTCATGCTAATTACACTGATAGAGTAGTGGAAAACATCATATATCAAGACAAATAATTTCATTTAAAATAATTACTGATGAGCACTCGCTAGTCATTCTTGTTATGCGCCTTCTACTTAGTGATAAACAAGTGGATTGTGTATAGAGACTGGAAATTTTTTAATGATATTTCATTAAACATGACATAGCCTAATCAACTTTTTAAAACACATTAAAAGATGAAACTTATGTAGAGAGTAAAAAAGTGGGGAAATAAAGGAGTCTGTGCTTATTTCAATTCACACCATGTACATTAAAGATGAATAATATAAGGATTAGGATTAAATACTCTTGAATTCCACCACAAAATAAGAGGGTCATCAAAACCTCATTCCCTTATATAAATCGTTGTCAATAAAAATAACAAATATCATATGATTCTATAGGTTCACATTTAAGAGCTTATTTGAGAAAAGGTTATATTATTTATGACAACTAAATTTTGAAGATACATCCAAGTTCCTCAAATTGGGTCCAAAATAATATTTCATAAATAATTTTGGCATATTCTATTTGGATTACTAATTTCTCTTTATTTTCACCCTAGTTTTTATTTGTAGTTTTATAACCAAATTAAGGGTTTTATCATGAAATATTCAATTTCGATATCAATGATATATTATTTATTGATTTTAGCACAAATGAAAACATTATATATAATAATCCTCATAAAAATTATAGATGTTGATTAATATACAATTCTTAAGAAAGGCAATTAGAATAAAAGAACACAAGAAAATGTTTCTAAAACTTATCCTCCAAGTGGAATGTTTCAAGGAAACTATAGGCTGAAGTAAGTTATCCCATAAAAAAGGAATAGTATATCAACATAATAACATAATTGTGATGACATTTCTATCATCACAGTGTAAATAAGAAATTTGAGGAAGGTGGTATGTTATTTTCAGTCATAATTAGCACATTAACAAGACAATTATGGATTAAAGTCATCAATTTGATCCATTAAAGGGTGAAATATCTATGTTTAATTATACTTATACATAGGAATTAAATAAAAATATCATAGTCCTAATTGTTATAAGTTATTTAATTATGAAAAAAATATAAAGATCAATATACTATAATGTAAATATTTATCTATGTATAAACAAATAATATTTTAAACTATTAATATAGAGGCATTCATTATCATTTTAAATACAGTTACCTACATTTCATGGTTATAAACATGTATACATAAGAATATAAACATGATATCCACAAGATAATCTTGAATTAACTTTGTAACACAATTAGTCATTCTATACCAATCATATCAATATAGTTAGACATATCGTATAACTATGTTAATAAGGATAAAAAAGACATCCATAATATAATGAAAATATAGTGCAATAATTCCTTGGAATATCTCCACCATTTTAGTAATTTCAAAATAACCATATTTCATTAGTGGAGACTCCAATTACTACCAACAAGTAAAATAGGAAATGCAATTCGTAGTTTGACATGCCCCTAATAGATTTAACTTCTATTTTACATGGAATCCATTTAATATCAACAAGTGAAAAGGGAAATAAAATTTATTAGGAGATGACACCCCTACTAGATCTAAAATTTATTTTACATGGGACTCCATTTTCTATCATCAAGTGAGATATGAAATAAAACTTGTAGTACAACATGCCCCTACTATGTATAGTTCATATAGTTTATCAAAAACTCCATTTAATATCAGTAAGTAAATTAGGAAATATAAATCAAATTAAGAGAGACCCTTACTAGAGATAACATTTATTTTGCCTAAAATTGCATTCCATATCATAGAGAAGCTTCTCTAGTAGGAAAATCCATCTATAAAGTGAAGGGTTTGAAGTTAAATTACTAAAAATATAGTTTTTTTAAGTATAAGGGAGGAGAGCGAGTGTTGGATCTCATAACCCATTTATCTCACTTCGATCTAAGGAGAACTTAAAAAACCTGGATTCTATCAGGTTGTTACTAGGCATGTAAGAGAATGAACACAAACTATGTGGCATTAAGTTATTTTTAGGAATCTAATAGAACCCTCACATCAAATATGGTGTTAGGTTAATTTTATACATATAAGAGAATAATCATAACCAACATAGTGTTAGGTTACTCCTATATACTATGTTAACACACCTCTTACCATAAACAATACACACATTGTGAGATTAGAAATCAATAACATGTGGATGTGATAGTGTCAACTACCATGGTAGTCTTGCATGAATCATCTAGTTATAACTGAATAGATATCATGATCAACCCAAAATATGTTTAATCACATAATCAAATATCCAAAATAGTAGTCATGGTTAGAGTCTATAGGAATATAAAAAAATAGAACCATGCAAAATAATCATTATCTAACCCATATTGTAACACAATCATGTTAACTCATATCAATTTATCAATATATTAAAAATGAATATATATTAAAATTATCATGTTAATGATAAAAAAAAATTTAATCCTTCTAAAAAATGATAAGTATAAATTAATCACAACAATATATATTAATGATCATGTCCAAAATAAAAATAATGGATCCATATCTTAATGCCATCAATTATATGGAAGATAAGGACTGATATTATCTCATTATAAATCATTCAAAGTGTCATAGATAAAATAATTCTATAAAACTGTAGATATTGCTTCCTATCACAAAATATATCAATCCTTGTATGACAAGAAGTTTTACCTCTGTAAATTATAGGATAAAAATTTTAGTCTACACAGTTTTTTATTAACCACACCATAGATAAGGAAAAATAAGATGCACAATAATCATGTGACATATATAAATTAACCCTTCATCGTAAAGTGCCTTAATTTTATAGACACCGTATAAATGAATTTTCCTATGAATGAGCTATCCAAATAATATAATTTAGGTGCACCATATAAAAAAAAGCATCAAATAAGGATAATTTACCTATAGCTCCTACTATTAAAACCAAACATTGACGCCAAGTGTAACAAACCATGAAAACACACTCCCAAAAAGACATCCCATTTTTTTGAAGTCTCATATCGTAGGTTACAGAAAAACTAGAAGATAAGAGCTCTGAAGGAAATTAAATTAATTAACAAATACAATCCTTAGCATGGTTATTAAATAAAAATTATTTAATAAGAGTATAATATGAGTTTTAAGAGTCAAAACTAGTCTAGGAAGAACTAGTCTACTGACAAAGATCATGTCCTTACCACATACTTCAAAATTACAAAAACATGATATATTTATGAATAAAATAATTGTAACAACTTTATAACGACTAATAATATAAATCGATGACACCTATAATCTTATCAAGGTCTAAATTTATCTTGTTAAAAAAAAAATTCTTGAAATTGAATATCTTTACATCAACTCTTTTCTCAAAAGGTGCTCTCCATAACAAGAAGAGTGACCAGACCTCAAGATTGATAGGTTAAGAAAAAATTAATCGTATCCCATTAATTTTCATCACATAATTTGGTAGCATAAAGTATTAACACTTTAAACTTGTTGATAAGTGTGAGCATTGTGGCATACTATACCAGTATGGTCGGAATTTAGTTCAACTAGGGTAGAGACTTCAGTCATCACTTATGAGTTGAGATCATGCAATATTAAAACAACCAAATACATTCTACAAATTGTGTATAGGTGTATCAATATTTGAAAGTAAATGTAAATTAATTTAAGACTAATTAATCTTTTTATGGGGATACAATTTTGTTCAATTAGATAAAAAATAGAAGAATTTTCACATGGATAAATGTTATTATAAACCGACATAGATATATCACATAGTTTGAAGTATCATATTATATTCATAATATAAGATCATAGTATGCATATTTAAATCAACCACTAAGTCATTGATTTCAATCCCTACTATAAATAATATCTTACTACTAATCCATTTAACATGGTATTCGTTAAATTAGTGTTTGCATAGGTTTTCTTTGATATTATAATTTACATGAAGCCTAATAATAATTTCATGAATAGGTAATCCTTCCAAACTAGATATATTTATGAATTAAACTTATATATTTTATTGTAAGTTAATAATTAAATATTTAGCACACCTTATCCTTAAAATGATTTGACTATTAAGAAACTGACTTAAGTTTTCACCTTCTATGATTTTATATATGAATGGATTCTCAAATAAATCAAAAAATATATGATAGAACATATATTATCCCTTGATGATTCATAGTGCATAATATAACATCAATATAGTAAGTATAATGTTTCTCTTATTCAAAGGATATAAATAATAATCCAAGATGAAAGAAGATCAAGCAACAGTAGTCACAAAAGAAATATATAGAATAAAACTTTTCTGAATATATTTTTATAACATAAAGTTAAGCCTAAATAAGGTTTAATTAAAAAAGTAGAAAGAAAACAAACTCCTATATATTCTTTTGAAATTACATATAAAACAAAAATTTCTTAGATATATGTTATTTAGATCAACGTCATCCTTTATTTTAACCAACATACAACTTACAACACCATAATGTTAATATTTAATCTTAATATATGTTCCATAATAAATATAAATCTAACATATATGTTCAAGCTAGCTCTAAATAGTTTAATCAACTCCTTATACCAAAATATACATTACTTAATTTATGCATATACAACAATTCAGTATGTTATGACAAGAATAATGATTACGAACTACCAATTCTAACCTATCTCCAAAACGTTATTGTAATTAAATCAATATTAAAAAATAGGTTCTAAATGAAATAAATGCTTTTTACATAGGATATAATATACTTCGCATAAAAATAAAAATGAATATGCTTTAATATATTTTTACTATGGACCCACTCAACAAACTGAGAGATTACAATCTCGTAGTCCAAGTTTGGAAATGATGTGGATGAAACAAGGGAAGAGAAAAATGAAGAACAAGATAGAGACACGGGAGTTTCGAATGGGAACTCTCCCAAGAATGTAGGATGACTCAGACTACTGCCGTTAAGATGGCTGGTTCAAGCACGAATGCAAAGGGCATTTCTTGCGCTGAGTTTGATAAAGGAGTGACAACATCTAGGAAAGGGTGTTGGTAGCTCTCCCCCTCTGTCTTAAAAAGGGAAGCACTTTTGGACATACCTGATGAAGATGTTGATCAGGCAAAACATGAGTTTGGAAATAGTCTCATAGGCAAGTGTCAAGGCATCAGACATAATATTGATGTAGTAAGAGACTGGACCCGAAAGAGACGGAAATTGAAGGAACAAGTGGTGATTAAATCCATCGCCTATGGCTTTTCTCTATTCTCTTTCTCGAATGATAAAGTCTGTGCCCATATTATTGGAGGAGGATTTTTTACCTTTGGAAAATTGGCCTTATCTTGTAAAAATGGAGATTTGGATTCAACACCTTCATAGAGGATTGGAAAGCTGTTCCAATTTGGACTAGAATCCCAGTGCTTCCTTTAGAGTTTTAGAAGGAAAACATCCTAATGGGGATTACGAGATCTATTGGATCGTAGTTTAGGCTAGATTTTGTGTTTTTGTGAACCCAGAAAATGTTCTACCTGAATCTATCAGGCTGAGATCCAAGTTGGGAATTTGGAATTAGAATGTTATGTATGAAAGAAATAATGAGATCTATTCCAGTTCTCACACCTTTGGGCACATTTGTGATAAGAGTAAAGGTGAATAGAATGAGAATATCTCTGTGTCCTGCAAGGAACAAAATGAAGGTTCTAAGGTACCAAATGTTCAGTTCGTTGTGGCTGAGAACTTTACTGAGATAGCCTCCTCTCTCAAGGTAGAAGAGCCCCTTCTGTTGGCCACAACGGTGGAGATCCAGTCAATGGATTTTGCGGTGGCTGACGATGAAGGGAAGTTTTCAGATATAGTTAAAACATTCAAAGACAAAGGGGTTGGTTTGATTAATCACCTGGAAATTCATATCCCAGTCTTCCCTAATTCTACTTCCTTTGAACAAACTTATTTTGATGCGTTAAAAGCTTTGTTGGAGACAAAGTTAACAAACCAACGATCCTCGGATCTTGATGCTTTTAAGGATGAGGATCCTTATCCATGGTCGTTGGATGTTCAAATTCATTCGATTCACTTTTAGACAAAGGAACCATTTCTTGAAAAGTTTCTACATTTTGTGCCAAGTCCTTGTTTCAGATTACATTGGTCATGATCTTGATGTTCTTCGTGCTTGCATTATCTAGTCCTAATGTGGAAGGAATTCGATCTGGGGTTGGCTGGTTGGGAAGAGATGTTGGGAATGTACCGTTAGGCTTAATTTCCAAGAATTCGCAGTTTTAATTTCAAATTTACCATGACTAAGTTTCTTGGCTTTGGATTTTAACGATGACAGTTAATGTTACTTTACGGGATTGGTTTTTTTTAGATCCGAATATTTGAATTTGACCACTCTTTTAGAAGATCTGTAATTTATTTCCTTCTTGTTGGATGGTTCTTGGTTGTTCCTCGGACTTTGTTGAGGGTTCTCCTTTTGATGAATATTTCTTCCAAGGATCTGGGGCCCTTTGTGCCCAGAGTAAACTTCTGGATTCGGTTTTATGAGCATTCCTCTCTTATATTTATTTTTCTTTTTTATTTTAGTCTCCCGAACATTTTTTCAGACAATTCTCTGGATCCCTAGGGGAGTCCTATTATTTTTTCTTTTGGGACCTAGGCCCTCTTGTGTCCAGGGTGGATTACTTTATGATTTTTTTTGGTTTTTCTTTCAGTTTTTTCTCTTCGAGATCCAGACATCCTACTGTGTCCGGGATTAGATTTCACATTAGCTTTAAAAAAATGAGTTTATTTTAATCTAAACAATAAATATATTTTTTATTAGTTGTGATGAACTTAAATGGTATAAGGCATCACAAAAAGTGTTTAATTTTTTAATATGTTATTCGTATTATAATCGATATTATAATCTAAGTTGAAAAGTCATCTATAAAAAAAAAATCAATACTTACATTAGTTAAACAAACAATACTTCCAAAACTTAACCTAAAAAAATTATAAGAAACACGAGGAAGAAATAATACCTATAGTCACAATAAATTTTATTACAAATAAAATAAGGTTACCTTCAATCCACTACAGATTCTCAAATACACGGTGTCAAGAATAACCTTATATTGGGAGGTAGTCTAAATACCATCTGACCCCGACCCAACGGATTGGTAGAACATCCATATTAATGAAACAATTATTATACAATGTGGTGCCGTCATATCACATAATCCTGATGAAGTTCGCTGAGGAGAGTAACTCAACAATATTGAAATAACAATTACCACAATTACAAGCATAAAATAAGCTCCATATTTTACATGTAATAAACATAAAATCATTGCTAAAAACAATTACTATATAATTCATGATTCTATAGAACAATGTTTCATCATTAGTGAGAGAAGATGAAACCATACTCATTTTCTATATATGCTCAGTTACTTCAATGTAATATATCCCAAGTTACTTCATGGAAATAGCTATAATAATGTGGAAATTTTTCAATGGAGTTTATTTTATTTTTTAATTAAAAAAATACATGTTTTGTTCTTTAATTTCAAAAAAAAAGAAAAGATGTGGACATTTTTTGTTGTTAAAAAAATTGTCATAATCTTATTTTCTGAAAAAAACATGAGCAATTGTTAAATTCTATAATCAGTAAACCCAACATTTATCCAACAATCAGTTCTCAATGCATCTAATTGCTATAATCGGTAAACCCCAACATTTATCCAACTACTGGTTCCCAATGCATATAATTGTGAAAAAAATTGAACGGCCATTGCAAACTTTGGGTTTGGGTAAACTGTTGTTCTATTAATACTCCTTCGTAAACCTTGCAAACAAATAAACATAAAGAGGCTCGTAGAACAACATGATCGCCTAGATAGACCTGTGAAAGACACAATGTCTTCGCTTGTTTGTGAGAAGAATTTCCATGTGGACTGCTGACAAAAGAACAACACAATAAATGCAGCATCGCGGGTTCACATCAGTAAAATAAATAAAATCTGAAAAGACACGACTTGCTAAAGGTCGGTAACAGATTGATTATAGCTAAAGCCTTAGAAGAATTTAAGAAACACGATGGCAGATAAAAGAACTTCTACACATCGATGTCAACAACCTTCTTATTGTTTCTAGAATCTCATTAAACTGTCACCCAGATACACAGCTTATAATATGAACCACCTGAAAACTTGATACACTTATTTCGAGGTATAAAAGAGAAAACATATGATTTAATATTTACTTAGATTGTACCCTTCAATTTCTAAACAAGAAATTTACTTGCTGGCTAACGCTAATTAGATTCAATCCAATACACAGAAAACTTCAAATTTTATTATATATTCAAACTTTGAGAAGAATACAAGCCTGTGAAGGAGAATGGAGAACTGCCCCTAACAACACCCTTTGTCCATGAGCATTCCCAGGATAGATAAAAATAATTTTATCTATATATTCTGTGCTTGCAGTGGAAGAATATAAGGACATGAGAATGGTGAAAAGATGAAAAGTGCCCTGTATTGCGAAAGGCGTCGTGCTGGAAAACAATGGTTCCTTGAATAGATAAAAACAATTTTGATTTGAGGATACAACGATGATTTCACAGACATGAAAAGGCCGATGTATTTATTCATTCAAGACATTATAAATGATGGTACTACTTGGGTAGAACAAAGCATGTGCAATAAGATTTCATTGTTAAAACATTTCCAAAAATAACAGGGTGGCTTGTTCAAAAAAAAAAACAGGCTCCATCTTTTGAATTTTCATAGGAGTTTTAAAATGGCTTGTCAAGGGGATTTCCTAAACATTAATAATGCTAGATAGTGGCGTCCAAGACTTCAAAATAGAGATGGCAGGTGGCATCCCTAAATGATATCAGATTTTGACTTAACTAACGATTGTTTGAAGAACATGACAAAATTAGTTAATCTTATCATGCCTTCGTTGTTTTAATCTTAAATTAAATGATGTTCTATGATCGCTCTGCATTCAACCATCTCCATGATCGAATTACGTACTGGCCCATTAAAATTTAATTTAAAATTTCACATAATAATGCCACTTCAATAAAAGTATCTTTCCGAGCGGATGTTTCATCCTGAGCATTAAATCTTTCATGCCCAACCATATAAATCAATTCCAAGTAATAAGCCACGTTAGTAATCCTTCTGTCCGGATAAATGAATTATGTTATAATTAAATATTACACCTGTGCATGAATGACGCATTTTACATTTACAATCTTTTATATATGCAACATGATCTCTTCATGGATAATGGGTTTGGTAAGATAATTTAATTTGTTTATATTGATGCCATTTACATGTTCGTATCAAGCGACAAGATAAAAGAAAAATATGCCGTATTAACTTTGGTTATTCTCAGCTTTAGAATGTTTTTCTTATTTGTAACACAAGCAACGCGTATTATCAATTGAGGATATATATATATATATATAAAAGCAGAGAAAAATTATTTCATCTATTCTTTTTCACTTACGATTATTTATATGGAGTAGTGAATGGTATCTTATAACCAGATCGATATTTTATTTGTAATATTATATTGGTGAACACTTGTCAATAATATTTGTTATGCATTTTCTGTTTATGATCTTTAAATTATACTCAGTGCATAATAGGCAGAGAAAAACCATTTCATATATTCTTTTTCACTTACAATTATTTATATGGAGTAGTGAATGGTATCTTATAACTAGATCAATATTTTATTTGTAAAATTATATTGGTGAACACTTGTCAATAATATTTGTTATGCATTTTTTGTTTATGATCTTTAAATTATACTCAGTGCATAATAAGCAGAGAAAAATCATTTCATTTATTATTTTTCACTTACAATTATTTATATGGAGTAGTGAATGGTATCTTATAACCAGATCGATATTTTATTTGTAAAATTATATTGTTGAACACTTGTCAATAATATTTGTTATGGATTTTCTGTTTATGATCTTTAAATTATACTCAGTGTATAATAAGTAGAGAAAAATCATTTCATCTATTCTTTTTCACTTACAATTATTTATATGGAGTAGTGAATGGTATCTTATAACCAGATCGATATTTTATTTGTAAAATTATATTGGTGAACACTTGTCAATAATATTTGTTATGCATTTTCCGTTTATGATCTTTAAATTGATTGAGTATAGAGAGTTGACAATTTAGAAAAGTGTTTTAGTAAACAAGTAAAACTTCAATTAATTTTTTCAAACACATAAAAAGTATCATAGAGAATTATAAATTGTGGCTAACAAGGTGTCAAGACTACTTCTAAGTCCACATCACGTGCTGAAAAACTGATGAATACAAAAATTAACTTAAAATCTCTTGAAATTCCAGTGGAAAATAAGAGGAACATTATATATAATACATTAAAACTATATGACTGATCTTAATTTTACTTTTTCAAAATTTGTTTATTTAAATTAAGTTAAAATATGATTTTTGTATATTAATTATTATTCATATAATATATTTATTATAAAATATTTAATTAATTTTTTTTTAAATTTTTTTAAACTTGTTATTTTAAAAAATTCAAAATATATTTTTTTAATCTTAATTTATATCCATATGATATATTTGTTACTCTATGGACTTAAAAGTATATATATTAGTACAACTCTCTTATATTCTTATTTAATTAAAAGAAGTAGAAAGAATAAACATCACAATGACTTAGCCAATTTACCAAATGTATTCTGTCTTTACACTACACTTTATGTTATTTAAAAAAATTATTCATATATTTTTTCAATATATTATTCTTTAAAAATATCTATACGTTATCATAATTTTGTTTCTAATGTTTTTATAAAATGATTGTATATTATTATAATTTAATATTTAAAAAAAAATTAAATTAATTGATATTAGTTTCTTTTTATGTACAAAACTTAAATAAAAATTAATATACTTAAAAGAAAATAACAAAAAAGTGGCCATAAATTTATATCATAGAAAGGTAAGATATATATTTTTATATTAAAATATAATTGAGTATAAAAAATGTACATCTATTAAACTTGACATTGTGAATATTACTAATAGTGGCTCCAAGGGAGTAAGGAACATTGGAATGAATCACAAATATTGTCACGGCTAGGTGGCATGGTGTGGTTTGATGTCAAATATGGGTGTTTCATGTGGTTATGGAATGATGGTGAGTATGAAAAGTACCTTCTCTCCATTTTGACTTTATGTTTTTACAACATCTTTTAGTTTATCCACTATTTCTTGGTTATATGTTCAACATCAATGTGTCACAACATAGATAAATTTGAATATCTAAATATTAAAGTGAAATATTGGTTTATTATGAGACAAGATGTTAAGGTCCCAAAGTCTATTATGTGGGTCCCATTCATTCATGATGTCAATTAGTTGACACTTGAAGCAATATTTCAAAGGGAGCACGGTGTTGATGGTGAGGGCCAATGACAGGGTATTGTAATTGAATCCTAAAGCATATTTTGAATTGCATACATTACTAATGTTTCTCCCTCTATAAGAATAAATGGGCATAATTTGGATTTATCTTCATAAGTATCTTATTTGTATGACATGCAATGACTCTCTATTGGTTTGTAAATTACAAGGTTAAGACATATTTCAATGGTTGTTTCCTATTGTTAAGGGTGGATGACAACATACTAAGGGCTGACTTAGGTGCCTTGATAGACATGTATGTGACATGTAGAAGTAGACATAAGGTATGAGAACTGTTTGACAACATGGATGAATGAAAATTTATCTAATGGAATGCTATAATTTTAACAAATGCACAAAAGGTATTTTATGAGGATGCTCTCAGAAAATATTAATTAGTGAGTGATATATAACAAACCTTAACCATGTAAACTTTGTTTGTGTATTATTAGCATGCAAATATATAGTATTACTTATTGTGGGATACAAATACTTCAATGGAATTACGGACAATAATGAGATCATGTTATCATCATGCCAACACAATTAAATGATGTCCTCATCATCTCTAATTTTTTCATTGAGCAATGCATCTTTTTGTGTTAACATCCAAAAGGAATAGTATAAGTTGGAGAAAATGGATGGCCTTACAAATGTATAAAAAAGGGAAGGTAAACCATATATATGTGTACTAATAAATATATGGGTGTTGGAAAAATAGGTGAATGCCCAAATGACATGTCATAAACATATGTTCACTTGGTTACACAATAACTACATATTTGTTTTCCTTGACATGTATTACCTATATACCGTATATTATTCATAAATATCATATACTATTCAAAATATACTATATAATAGTCATAAAATAAATAAATATTATAAAATTAATGTTTAATATAATAATCTTAAAATATGTATTATATAATATTTATATAATAACTAGCATTTAATGTTTACAATTATTAGGCTCATACACAGACATTTAAAGTTCAACATATTTTTTATAAAATACAAAATAGTAAAATCAACTATGGTGTCCCTACATACTCCTTTCAAGCCTCCTCACAAGATACAAACCCCTTTATAGTGGGTGTAATTCATGTAAATCAACCAATTACCTTCAATTTGGTCCATGTTCATGATATGGGTACAATCTTTCCTCATCATAATTAGCATTTAATTTTGGAATTCATAAATTAGATTCATATATGTGACATATTACTGAACTTTGCATGTGTGTCTACTTAGGCAAGTGATCAAAATAA
>JARHVA010000470.1:1632500-1670000 GCA_037957365.1 Torreya grandis | reverse complement strand
GCTTGTGTTCTCTTATGACACCTATGGATTCCCACAATAATGAAAGATTTTTGACTCTCAAGAGACACAAGTTTTATCAATTGATACAGAGCTTGAGTTGAATCTAAGAAGTGAGATCACCCTCTTTAAACCACCTAATTTTTCCATTCGAGGCAACATCAAACACTCAAGGTTTTCTTCCATTTCTCCTCAAGGCTATTTGGTAATGCTTTCATGACAACTTCAAACATGATCCAAGCTCTTTAGTTTAATATGGAACTTGAATCAACTGCACATATCAACAAAAATATGGTTTCAAGTTTCTTTATCTCTCTTAGATGTTTGTGTCATTTTTCCTTATCACTCTTTTACCTTTGACGGTCAATGGATGCTTGTGGTTGCATCCCCTTTTTTTTAGGATGGAGCCCTGTTGACTATATTCATGCTACAATGTGAAGGCCTTTCTTTATAAACTCATTAAATAGTTTATCATGGTTGATGTGGGATTAATCCCTCTCAAGTTTTTAAAGTGAACCCATATGAGAACAAAGACGGCTTGAAATAAGAAAGAAGCCTTAGATGATGAGAGTGGAGTTTGAGCTTGATGGCAATGGTTTTTTCAAAATAAAAACACACAATTGCCTACTTCATGCCATTAACCAAGTGTAAAACTAAAGAAAGGGGATGATACACAAGTAATATTGTTGGGTTTCCAAACATGAACCTATTGGATTATCACCTTTTTTATTTTTTCCCCTATTTCATGCAAAAGACAATCATGTGAATAATCTAAGGAAGGATCAAGAGATAATGATGAGTAGAAATAACATATATTATTTGGATAGAGCAAGCTAAGTTGTGTAATGCCCGTGGAATAGGTGACTTATTTAATTCTCACCTATTTTTTCTAATCTATTGTATAAAGCTTGCATCATACCTTTCCATCTTCAATTTCTTGTCAATTTCACCACATAAATAAAAAGTAAGACAAAACATTGCCAATTTAACTGCATATATTTGTTTTCAAGTCCATAGAACCTATGAATGGGTAAAAAAGAGGTGGATTGAGTTTATATCTTATCTCCATAGACCCTTGGGTTGAAACAAATCTATTAACAAAAGGCAAGATTTGGGCTGTGTTGAATGCAAAAGATTTTATGTTATAGGCACAACCTTACATGGAGGAGTAGGATGTGGTTTAGAAGTGGATTTTGAGATCTGAGGCAGTCCTTTACTAAAGGAAAAGATGGTTTTAGGTGAAATCTCCATCTAATTTGAGTAAACGGGAAAGGAAGAACATAGGATAAAGAGTGGAAATGCAGGAGCATAGTGGGAAGGAAAGGGAGGTATAGTTGTGGATTGCAATGCATGATGTGGTGAGGCATTTGTGTGAAATCACTGACCCAATACATGGCATGTTATCTTTATCCCACATGCATGCATAATACAAACAAATAAATTTTTAAAAGGAATGGTCCACAATGTTAGTTTGGGTCATGAGGTCGTGGTTCATTCGATTCTTGATCTTGTCAAGTAGCCAATCTTCAACACTCCTTCGTAAGATATGAAGTTACAGGGAAGCCCTCCCCGACACATGACAAAAAATGATAGGTAAAAAACTTTATATTTTTCAGTTTGAGCTAGAAAATATCCTAAAACACGAGAGAAATCAATACACATAACTTCAAATAAAATGCCTTCGACATAAAATGAAAAACCTTACTAATAATTTCATGCATAAGTTTATAAACCCCATTGCATCCTTTAGATTGTATCATAAATGAGCCTCAACATTAACTATAATAATTTTATCTTTTTCAAGTCGGTTTGATAGTTTATAATAAAATTCCTTTCCATTGTTGAACTTGTTACACATCTTCTACATTTATATTGAGTGAATCCAATAGTTTAAATAAATTAATAAAAATTAATTAAAAAATTATATTTTATTTTCATTAAAATAATTTTCACATAATTTTATCTAATAAATTAAATAATAAAATCTATTAAATATTATTTTTTATTTCACATAAGTTATCTAATACTTCAATAATAAAAATGATAATTCTTTTAAATATATAAAATAATTCATAAATTAATCATTCATAATCAAACTTCACACATTCATCATTCACAGTCATACTCCACAAATTCTTCATTTCAATTATTTATTTATTTTTGAAAAAAATTTAGAGATGTTACTTTACATACGTATATCTTCTTTGAAAATTATCTACATCAACGAGAAAGTTTAAATATATATTGTGACATGAAGCTTTTGTACATTTGTACAAAGAGTCACTGTTGTACATAAACATATATTTGTTCAAACCTCTTGTTGATAGATGGAAAAAACTTAGTTTGCTAAAACATACTGAATTAAATATGAAGAGGTGATTAACTTACCTTTTGGATACATACATTACATGTGATTCTGGGAATGGAAATCCTCTATTACACGTATTCAATACCATCAAGTGAAAACTATTGGGTGAATGACTAATGTGAACTAATGGAAAGCTTCATGATATTCATTTCGTTATTGACTTGAATTATAGTGTAACCCTTTGCGATTAGGAAAAACCAGACCCGACAAAACCTGATTTCATTATATTGTATTCAATAAGCTTTTATATTGAGAGCCGTAGTAGATTGAAGAACAACGTGAAAGCTGTGGCGATAAGATGGGAAGCATTATTTTTGTTTGCACTTTTATTAAATTATTAGTTCCGAAGGGATGTTCTAGTTTTTATTATTATTTTTAAAATTAAATTACGAGTTTGTAACCAATTAAATAATATTGATTTTTGTATAATTAAATATTTAAATATTTTTAATAGATAAGTAACATATTTTTTAACTATAAAATTTGGTTTAAAATTTTATATGTTATTTTTTCCTTCACATTAATTAAGACAATATTTATGAAATCATTAATGATGTTTTATTAATGTAATGGATAGATGACCGGAAAATTAGTAGTGTATTTGTCATTTGTAGAAAGGTATAAGATAAGAGCAATTTATTAAAATGATACTACTAGGATTACTCTAAGGATTCTTAAATTCATTGGTTGGAAGAGAAAAGGTTCAATGAGGTCGGCAGTTCAAGTCATTATAACTACAAGACGGATCAAAAAGAGTAATTTGAGGAGAATAAAGAGATATGCAATTAAGTGATTCTCTTCCACATGTTGATAGTTCAACGGACCAATTTCAAACTCTTAACAATAATTGGTATCCGTGCATGACATATCATCTTAATTTTGCTAGATGTCCTCAAGAAACATAAATATTCATATTGAAAATGCAAAAATATTTTTTAATAGTCATATAAATATATCCTTAATATAGCTCTACAATATTATGACCTTAACAATATTTTTGAATTGTTTTCCTCTAAGTACAAGCAACAAATGAGTTGACCAAGCATGATTCCCATTAAGTGTTAATTGAAGGCATAGAAAGATACTAAATATATACACAATCATTGATTATAAAATAAATGGTGGGAATAACCATGGCCTACAATTAAATGATTTATGTATAGCATCATTGATTAAAAAATTAATGGCAGGGATAACCATGGCTTAGAATTAAATGATTAATGTCCTTTGGGTAAATGGGTAGTTTTGGAATTTTATCATAAGGCTTAGAGTGCTATTTATCATCTTAAATTATTATTATATTCAAGTCTAACATCAATCAAAATGATGATTTGATGTGGTTTAGAGATGGTCTACTAAATACGATGTATGCTTATTAACATGTATTCGGAGATTCATATATTTGACAACATTTAAATATAATGACAAGTATACACTTTTATTAAAGACAAGTTATTTTTCATTTGTCATTGTCACTAGATACTTACATATGCTCAAATGATTTCAAAGCTTTTTATCACATTAATAAATGCATTGATGGATTGAATAATTAATGGAACCCCTTCTTGATCTCCCTTACTCTGCTAAGTGTCACTAAATGCCTCCATAATTGTTTGAGTAATCCATCCATGATTGATTATGCTATGTTATTTGTTGTCTTCTAAAGCACAAGTGTTGATTACTTCCCTTTATTTTATGTTGAATGCAAATGTTGAATCACTTGTGAAGGTCCTAAGTTTGTCTTTGTATTTAAATTTTTTTTGAGTTATCATGTTTAATGTAAAGATTAATATCTACTTAACATAATATCTACCTTATCTTTTCTACTTATTATATTTAATTTAATTGAAAAGTTTAAAATTTAATTTCAATCGATAAGTTGTAAAATATAAAATAAAATGTTTAATAAATAAACTAATCTTAAAAAAAAAATTATTACCAATATAGAGCTTAGAAAAAACTACCACCAATATAGAGCTACTAAATAGAAATCAACACCCAAACCAAAGCTATTCTTATCCTAAACATGGAGTACACAAACATATATAAATAGTTAGCATGACATTTAGGACATACCCTTGCAAACATGTTTCATGCTTAAACGTAACTAGTTTTACTTATAGAGATTTCCATAATGCCCATTTTTGGAGCCCCTGCCATATGTTCAATTTCAAATTTTGTTTAAAAAAAAAAAATTTGACAAGTCTTTTTAGTTTTTAATGTCTTTTATTTTAGAAAGCTCACAAATCTTTTTAGGCTATAAGGTCTTTTATTTAGAATGCTCTATTGAAAAGGACGTGGCAAATGTCCCACACAAGTCTAATGTAGAAAGCTTGGCTTTATAAATAAATGGGTTATAAGATTTTTTATTTAGAATGCTCTATGGAAAACGACGTGGCAAATGTGCCACACAAGTCTAGTGTAGAAAGCTTGGCTTTATAAACAAATGGTTGTTTGCATTGAAGGGCCATGCTTTGGAGTAAAATTTTATTATACAAATAAGATTTTAAGGTATGTTTTGAGATTTTTCCTTGGAAAAAATATGATTTTATGATATGTTTCGAGATTCTTCTCTCAAAAAAATCTTAAGATAAGTTTTGAGATTATTCTCTGAAAAAAAAGGTTTGGTGTTTTGTGGATTAGCATTCACATTTTTAATAATTAATTTTAAATAACAACTTCAATTTTCAATTTATTTTTTATATCATTCTAATTCCTAGAGAAACTTATCCGTTAACACCCTTGTTAAGCTGGAGGCTTTACACAGTGGGAAATCCCTGTAGATTGGTCTCACAAGAGAGAAAACAGAGGAATATTTGGTTTCCCTGACAGCTGGAAAATTGTGGAGTGGATGTCCCCAACTACAGTGTTTAGAATTTTGATTTGTTTGCACGGTTTGAAATCTTTTGCCACACGGCAAAGCCAAGCATCGATTTCCCATGGTGCGTGGAGGATATCATTACATTTGTTTGGAGACATGGCAGATAATCAATAGTCAAAAATCATAACCATGTAGACGGATAGGATGGTTCTCGCCAACAAAAATGTTGGTTCCCTGAAGAATTAGCCGCACCACCGTATTCTACTTGAGCACCTTCACCTTACTGGCCTTCACCGCAGAGCAAAGGATTCTACTCAAATTCCGTTCAGTGTAATCGAATTGTACAGAGGACCTATCAAGGAAATTTGTGGTAAAACCATGGAGACGTTGTTCATATTGACTGCAAACCGGGTGCCGTTGAGGCCTCTGCAACGTCTGTTCAGCGGGTAGTTCAGCAAACTGACCCAAACAGTGAAGAAGAGGTTTTCGTTTACTATTTTCGGGACAGACACCGTGTATTCCTTGTCGCCCCGGTGGTATTCTCCCTGATATCGGAGGCATAGAGGGTCTGGATATTGCATCCAATCTGAGCTAGAATTATCTGTCGCGGTCTATACCATGGGAGCTTCCAGGGCTTACTAAGCTTGCCATTTTATATCTGTCTCACAATATGTTGTCTGGAAACCTCACAGTTGTGAGCAGGCTGGAAAATTTTGTCTGTTTGAACATATCATTCAATATGAACACATTAGTTTATCTAAAGGCAACATTGAACATACTAGAAAAGATGCATCAACATGCACCCAAAAACAACGACAATGGTATCAAGATGAAAATCATCAACATAGGATGAGAAAACGCTGGAGCTATAAAAATATGTTTAATAAATGTACGAAAGTCACGGTGAATATTAATACAGTCAGCAGGTGGAACATTACACTGAGAAGGCAGTTTTGAGAGCAGCGCAGCATTCAGGAGAAGGGTCCCTTGGATTTAGTCCCACCGCTGGCAAGCATGGCCCCAACGCTACCGCAATCTCTTAGTATGTTCTACCTATTACAAAATCATCATGATTCATTGAAATTAAATTGGCAGTGAACTAACAGGGAAAATGATATTTCTCTTCGGAAAAATTCCAATACTCCCATAAACATTCAAATTGCGACTGAGGGACAGGTGGATGGCAAGCAGCGTGTGACGGACAGGTAGAGGACTTAAATTATGGCTCGTCATGTTTTTATTTTCCCGAGTTTTTAAATGTAAAATTTGTGTTACTAAAAATTAAATATATTAGATATTATTAGAATTTTGTGATATATATATGTGTGTAAATTATTATATCTATTTTTAATACAGATATAATAAATATAGTGCTATAAAATTATAAAAATATAATTATTATATTATTGTTATATTAATGTATTTTATATTATAATTTATAAAATATATTATTATAGTTATATATAAATTTAATATATTAAAATTAAATATATATTAATAATAATAATAATAATAATAATAATAATAATAATAATAATAATAATTATTATTATTATTATTATTATTATTATTATTATTATTATTATATAAAGTAATAATAATTTATGTATTGAAATAATATTTAAAGTTTTAAATATATAATATAATTATATTTATAATATGTCATATAATATAATATTATTTTTGCGTTGAAGGTTTTTCTATGGTAAGGCTATTGTATATATTTGTCTCAGCGTATAAAGATGTCAATCCTATCAAGGGATATAAATATCCCTCTAGCGTGTAAACTATTGTTCCCACGAGGCTTCGAAAATAATAACTAGATGAATCCTATTTACTAAACATGGCCTTGAAAAGGTCTGATGTGGCAACCCTCACGGGAAGCACAACCCTAGCAGAGAACATCAACAATGCAATGTACTTGGTGCATACCGTGACAAATTTGGTTGTGGACAGATATTGTATGAACTCCTAATGGTTCCAGACCATGGTGGCATATCAAAAGAAGCTTGTGTTGTAGGCATGGGTATGAAATATAGAGAATCATTACTGGTACCATCCAAAAGATGAATATAAGTTGCCCTGATTAGTGAACCACCCATTAAGGTCTCATAATCCATTACGGTAGCCACATATTTGAATAGACATTTTATGTTGTCAAGGGTAGACGAGGACGTCATGAGCGCTGATTTGGTTATGATAGGGCTCCACATATCATGTGTAGCTTGAATAAATGATGCAATGCCATTGATTAGGGGACAACAAATTAAGGTCCCAAAGTCGATCTTGAAGCTTCCATTCATTCACAATCTTAATAGATTAACACCTAAAATAATTACATCGACATTAAGCCCATATGGAAACACCATAATCAAACTACCCGAAAGAAATGGCAAGTCCATACAAAACATATAGGTCATTTTCTATTGTCAAGTGTGGATGATGACATCATGACAGTCAATTTGATTGTTTCGTGGATCCACATCTAATGTGAAATTCAAATCAGTGATGCAATGTCAATCATCTTGGGACAAGACAATGAGGTCCTAGAGTGTATTTTGTAGCTTTCATGTCATGAGAGATGATTTGATTGCAACAAATATCCACATCTAATGTGTTGCTTGCATCTATGATGTAATGTTGTTGATATGGGTAAAAGACATTAATGTCTCACAACATATCTTGTAGCATCCATTTGTGCAAGGTAAAAATTGCATTGAAAAATGTGACATGTCACTGAACTTTGAACATGAATATTCTAAATGCCCAAATGTCAGATCAAAGCCCAATAGTCGCAAATGCAATCTATCATGAAATCAAGATGACACATTTCATGCAAAGATTTAAAATAGGGATGCAAATGATTATTGACATAGATCATGCTTATGTATAGTATGAAAATGATTTTCTATCAACCACATCACACTATATGACCACTCTGGTGAATGGTCTGAAAACTAAATACAATGGTTAGAGTGTTTACAACTTCAATCATGATATTCATGGTATGTACCCATGTCCAATTCAAATGTTTATTCAAATTACAAATTGCTCTTAGTTGTTTCTCATTCTTACGATGCCATTGTAATGAAAATAATTTCTTCATTGTAGTCACAAAGATAGAGGGGGACAAATTCTTTAAACTAGAAATGGATTATGTCCATATTTGCTCATGTGTGTCGAACTTGAGCACCTAAAATGGGCCAGATCCCAACACATTGGTATCTTCAACCATCCAATTCAGATGCCATCTAATCAAAACTAAGGTAGTTGTTATTTTGACATAGTGATTGGGCAAGTAGGCTATTTATTTCCACAAAAAATACAATACATCACATAGACAAAAGCTTTGCATGGTGATTCAGATCCCAATCAGTCTACCCCCACAATTAATTTCCATGACCTTGTTTTGACATCTAAAGACATTCCTACAATTAACGTATTTGCCATTTAGGAATCACGACATAATGTTCTCCATTCTTTGGTGATGGGAATAAATATGTAATAGACTTTGAAGGATCTGAATCTATGCCTTTATGTTGTAACCATTTTCTAGGTTGATTTTCTTAGTATCAAGTGATGTGGATTTCTTGAAATTGATGCTATTAAACTCAAACTCAACTGCCACCATCAGATTGTTTGATTTGACATTTACAATTGTTATGAGTTGACGAAGATGATATGAGGTTAATTTGATTGGAATAAGGCTTTAAGTTTGGCATGCGACTCAAATCAACATAGTAATGTCATTGATATGCAGACAAGATATTGAGGTTCCAAAGTCTATATTGAAATTCGTGTTCATCTATGGTGCTAATATATTGATACCTAGATAAATTACATGTCAGGGTTAAGAAGATTTTGAAGTGAGATGGGCGGTGATGATGAGGGACAATGACAAGGTATTTTAGGTGATATCGTACACTAAAGGACCCATATCATACACATGCCTTGACTTCAAATTAGTTATTGGATTTATATACCATGCACCCATTATAAAGGGATTTGTAGCTTGCAAGGTGTGACATCTTTTATTAACTATTTTCTAGTTGCTTATAGAAGGACTCCATGTCCAATATATAGGGGAAATTACATTGAGGTTATAGATTATATCTTGTTGCTTTTGTTGTAGTTGAATTACTATAGCATTTGTAAAGCGCATGCAACATGGATGCATAAGGGAACATCGTTGGTCATATGATGTGAACGCCAAGATAGGGGAGTTACTAGTTGAGAGAAAAGGTGGTCGATTGGCAATCTATCACAAGTGATAGGTAAACTTGATAGGTTTAATCCTCATATAGTAGGGGGTGCTCACATCATACATTTAGAAAGGAAACATACTCCAACAATGAAAAGAAAATACTTCTCAGAAAAAAGTTCTCAAAATTGAATATGCATTTCTTTTGGCATAACTTGTTCATTTAAGATAAAATATTATATAATATTTCTACAAAAACGATAAAAAAAAATTGATAAGTGAATTACAAAATTTAAAAAGTAAAAAAGAATAAAAAATAACTAAAATCATTTAACACAAAAAACACAAATTAAAGTAATTTATCATTACAACAAACCAAATATAAACTATTTTATTTAACCTCCAACTTTTATTGCATCATAAGGGCAACTCCTAGTTCGATCAGACTGTGGTAAGATTCCGAAAGAAGAAACACTCAGTTCCTACCAATAAGCCCATCATTATTCCTTACAAAATCAATAAAAAAGCAAAACTACAGAGAGAGAAACTACACGATTAATGGAAAAAATTAAAGCATCATCTCCCCGATAATACGGAAGACATTGGCGTGTAGGAGAACGCAAAATTATTCAATTTGACAGAGGGTAGCATTAGCTGCTCCGAAGCAGGGGACGAGGCAGATGGAAAATTGTCCATCTGTTCTCTCTTCCAACGACTTTACTACTATTGACATTGCTGGCATCCTCGTAAAATGATCCTATATACAACACATCCCCACCCCTAAAATTTTCACCACCTCTTCCTTTGCATCGACTCCCTCATCTTAGAGTCCTGAGTCTACCAAATTAATTAATGTTCATTCTTTGGCCTTATATTATAATACTGGAAACAAGCGATACCGTGAAAGCTCTCTGCTTCTCTTTCCGCTCAGATTTTTTACCACAATAACGCCAAAGCAAAATATATCTGCTTTCTTCGTGAGACGCATATTCAATAACTCAGGCGCAATTTACACTGGTGTTGCTCTCAGCGTTGTTGTCACTTGAATTTTTTCTCTGTTAATCAACTTTGCCATCCCAAAATCTGAGAGCTTGGCATTGAATTTTTCATCCAGAAGAATATCCTGAGGTTTGATGTCGAAATGAATAGTTCGTTCCAGATACTCTTCATGCATGTACTGTTAGAAAGTCAAGTTATTTGGAGATAATTTCTCCCACCTCCCTACGGTTGTCATGCAAGCAAGCTGTTAAGCATCAGTTAGTAAACTAACAGTTAGGATTGAGTTAGTTAACAATCAGTTAGATATGAGTTTATTTGAACAAGCAGCTAGTTATGTAGTTGAAGTTAATTATAGATGAGTCTATTTTCAGTTATTGTTTGGATTCTAAATCTATTTAAAGATGCTTGGGCGCACAATGTAATCAACAAAATTAGAAGATTAATAAAATCTCTTTTCTTCAAGAAAATTGCAGTAGCAATTGTCCAGTTCTTGTTTAGTTATATTAGTTCTTGTTTTTGCTCTCTAACGTCCCTTCAAATTGGTATCAGAGCAGGTTAAAGATCGTGGAAAGCTAGCAAGAAGCTCTCAGCAGAGGCGCTTGGCAAAAAGAGGTAAAGCACAGATAGGTTTGAAGTGCCTAATCAAAGAGAGAAGCGACAGGGCGTAGGGAGACTACGCGTTGACCTCAGTAAGTGCTGCGCTCAGCAAGCAAAACAACCCTGACTATCAGCGAGTGAAGTGAAGTGTAGGCGCAGCAGTCGCCGACCAATCCCAAAGGAGAGAATGCAGACCGTTGGAAGAAATTGGAAAGCGTAGTCAGAATTTGAAGAGCATAGGCTGACAACCAAGCGCAAGTTTTTTTGCTATCAAACTAGTAGAAGTGCAAGGTGCAGTCAAAAGAGTGAAGTACAGCCAACTAAGTACTTTAAACTGGTCGACGTGGTAGAAATAGTCAATGCCAAATCCAACAAAGCAGTCAACCAACAACATAAGCATGGTTTGGAAAAAACCCTACAGTTTTCTCAAATACAAGCGCTGCAGTCAATCGTGGAAGTTAATTTTTTTTTTAAAAATGCTGAACGACAAAAGACAAGCGCCAGGCCATAGAAAGGAAATTTGAAGTTCAAGGATGCCTAGTCAGCATCAAAAGAAGTGCGCAGAAAGCATGAAGGCAGATCGTGTGAGAAATGGCAGCGAATAATAGTATTTCACAGCCTCAAATTCTCATTTTCGATGGTAAGAATTATGATTTTTGGGCAATTAAGATGAGAAATTTATTTTGCTCACAAGATGTATGGGATTTGGTAGAAAGTGGTTTTATAGAACCGTAGGACGAGGCAGCCCATCTGGCATTAAATCAAGCACAAAAGGACCACCTTAAAGAGAATAGAAAGAAAGACACAAAAGCTTTATTTATAATCCAACAGGCATTGGATGAATCTATATTTTCTAGAGTTGCAACAGTAATGAGATCCAGAGAGGCATGAAAAATCTTGGAAACTACCTATAGAGGTAATACGAAGGTAAAAATTGCTAAATTGCAATCTCTAAGGAGAACTTTTGAAAATTTGCAAATGAATGAATCAGAATTAATAGATCAGTTTATGGGTCAAGTTTTGAATATAGTGAACCAAATTAGATCTAATGGAGAAACTATCACGGATCAGAAGATTATAGAAAAGATACTTAGATGTTTACCCAGTAAATTTGATGCAATAGTTGTAGCTATTGAAGAAACTAAGGATTTAGAACAATTATTTGTAGATGAATTAATGGGTTCTTTGTTAACACATGGATCCAGAATGAATAGGAATAACTCTTCTCTTGAGAATGCATTCAAGTCACAGGGATCAGTTGGCAGAGGAAGAGGAAGAGCCAGGTCAAGCTTCAGAGGAAGTAGCAGAGGCTGATATGGAAGGAACAATTCAGATGAAGGTGAGAACAGTAATCAAAATTACAGTAGTAGAGGAAACTACAGCAATAGAGGACGTGGCAACAACCATTGACAACAAGGTTCTCAAAGGTTTGATAAATCTAATGTTCAATGTTATTACTGCAAAAAATATGGTCATTATGCTAGTGACTACAGAAATAAACTAGGATATGTGTACAAGCAGAATGCTAATTACACAGGTGAATCTAGTTCTAATCATGGAAGCATGTTTCTTACTTGTAATGTTACTCAAGAAAAAGCTAAAGATATTTGGTTTTTAGACAGTGGATGCAGTAATCATATGACAGGAAATAAATTTGTTTTTGCTAGTCTTGATGATTCTGTAAGATCAGAAGTGAAACTAGGAAATGATATCACAGTAGATGTCATGGGTAAAGGTGTCATAAATGTTTTAGCCAAGAATGGTGAAAGAAGCTTTATACCTGATGTTTATTTTGTACCTAGACTAAAACATAATCTTTTGAGTGTTGGTCAGTTAGTGCAGAAAGGTTACAGAGTATCCTTTATGGATAATGTCTGCACAATATTGAACAAGGTTCCAAGTGACAGGTTGATAGGAAAAGTGGAGATGACCAAGAATCGCATGTTCCCTCTTCACATTCAGTGCATCCAAGGAGAAGAGGAAGCACACTTCAAATCCATACAGCTAGACCAATCATGGTTATGGCACTTAAGGTATGGACATTTACATTTTAGAGCTTTAAATTTGTTACAGAAGAAAAATATGGTGAAGGGTTTACCACCAATAGAATAGCCAGGAAGTTCATGTGACAGTTGTATTCTGGCAAAACAGCATAGAGAGATTTTTCCAGGTGAAGGTAATATTGGAGTTAGTCCACAGTGATTTATGTGGACCAATGCAAACTCCATCATTTGGAGGTAGTACTTATTTTCTAGCCTTCATTGATGACTTTAGCAGAAAAACTTGGATCTACTTTCTCAAAAATAAATCTGAAGCCTTTGGAAAGTTTAAAGAATTCAAGGCAATGGTTGAAAAGCAGAGTGGTCGTTATATCAAGGTACTCAGATCAGATAGAGGAGGTGAATATATGTCTAATCAATTTCAAGATTTTTGCAGATATCATGGAATCAAAAGATAGTTGACTACAAGGTACACACCACAGCAGAATGGTGTAGCAAAAAGAAAAAATAGAACAATCATGGAAATGGCAAGAAGCATGTTGAAAGCTAAACACTTATCAAATGAATATTGGGTAGAAGTAGTAGCCTCTGCAGTGTATATTTTGAACAGAAGCCCAACAAAGAGTGTCAAAGATCGAATTCCACAAGAAGCGTGGCATGGTAAGAAATATAGTGTATATCATTTCAGAATTTTTGGTTGTGTTGCATATTCTCTTATACCATCTAAATTGAGAAAGAAGCTTGATGATAGAGGTGAGAAATGCATTTTTATTGGCTATTCTGAAGAATCAAAAGCTTATAAGCTGTATAACCCAATTTCAAAGCAAGTGATTATTAGCAGAGATGTAGAATTCAAGGAAGAAGCATGGGATGGTAGCACCATCATAGTTGGAGCACCAATTCCACAGGATGAAGTAGTTTTTGAAGAACAAAATTTGCAAGGTGGACAATCCTCTCCACAAGCAGGCATAAGTACTCCAGTAAGAACACCAAGAAGGTTTGAACAAGGTGAATCATCTAGTCATGCATGTCACTCTACTCCAAATTCACAAGTAAGTGATGAATCAGATCCAACTCTTGCTACTTTAAGAGCAAGATTTAAAGGTAAGAAGATGAGAAATTTAAATGAGATTTATAATCAAGAAGAAGAGAAATTAGATTTGGTTTCAAATTTTGCTCTTTTCACTCATGACCCTATGTATTATGAAGAAGCAGTTAATGAGGAACATTGGCTAAAAGCAATGGATGAAGAGTTGAATGCTATTGAAAGAAATCAGACATGGGATCTAACTACTCTACCTGAAGGTAAGGATTGTATTGGAGTCAAATGGGTTTATAAGACTAAATTTGATGTAGATGGAAATGTTGAAAAGCACAAGGCAAGGTTAGTTGCAAAAGGTTTTGCACAAGAACATGGAGTTGACTATAATGAAACATTTGCACTAGTTGTTAGACTAGATACTGTAAGAATGGTATTATCCATAGCTGCTCAAAATAATTGGTATGTATATCAAATGGATGTAAAATCAACATTTTTGAATAGATTTCTAGATGAAGAAGTATATGTGAAAACATGAAGAAAAAGTTTACAGATTGAAGAAGGCTCTTTATGGTCTTAAGCAAGCACCAACAGCATGGTATAGTAGGATTGATTCTTATATGATAAGCAAAGGATTCATCAGAAGCGATAGTGAGCCTACTTTGTACACAAAAATTAGCAAAGAAGGTCAAATTTTAATTGTATGTTTATATGTTGATGATTTGATTTTTACTAAAAATTTGTCTGTAGACACTTTTAAATCAGCAATGAAGAATGAATTTGAAATGACAGATTTGAGATTAATGAAGTATTTATTGGGAATAGAAGTTGAACAATCAGAGAAATAAATTTTTATCTGTCAAACTAATTATGCAAAGGATGCGTTAAAGAGATTTAGGATGCTGAATTTTAAACCAGCACCTACACCAGTTGCTACAGGGACTAAACTTAGCAAAGAAGACCAAGAGTCTAATGTTGATTCTACAACATACAAAAGGCTAGTTGGTAGTTTGATGTATCTTACAACTACTAGACTAGATATCAGTTATGGGGTTACTTTAATCTCAAGATTCATGGAGTCACCAAGAGACTCACATTGGCAAGTTGGAAAAAGGATATTGAAATATGTGGTAGGAACTAAAGAATATGGAATTTTATATTCCACAACTAACGACTTTAGTTTGATTGGTTTTACAGATAGTGATTTTACAGGTAGCGTTGATGATAGGAAGAGTACTTCTGGACATGCCTTTATTTTAGACACAGGTGTGGTCACATGGGCATCCAAAAAACAGCCTATAATGACACTTTCATCTGCTGAAGCAGAGTATGTTCCAGCCACATCAGCAGCATGTCAAGCAACTTGGATGAGAAAAATATTGAAAGATTTATTACAAGCATAGGAATCAACACCAATCTTCTGTGATAACAAATCATGTGTTTCACAAGAGGAGCAAGCATATTGATACAAGATTTCACTTTATCAGAGAATTAGTGAACAATGGAGAAATCCATCCGAACTTTTGCAGATTTGAAGATCAACTAGCAAATATATTTACAAAGGCATTACCAAAAGAGACCTTTGATTATTTGAGACAAAATTTAGGCATTGTAAATGCTAAAATTGTAAGTGGTAGAAATTAAGGGGGAGTGTTAGAAAGTCAAGTTATTTGGAGATAATTTTTCCCACCTCCCTACAGTTGTCATGCAAGCAACCTGTTAAGCATCAGTTAGTAAACTGACAGTTAGGATTGAGTTAGTTAACAATCAGTTAGATATGAGTTTGTTTGAACACGCAGTTAGTTAAGTAGTTGAAGTTAATTATAGATGAGTCTATTTTCAGTTATTGTTTGGATTCTAAATCTATTTAAAGACGCTTGGGCGCACAATGTAATCAAGAAAATTAGAAGATTAATAAAATCTCTTTTCTTCAAGAAAATTGCAGTAGCAATTGTCCAGTTCTTGTTTAGTTATATTAGTTATTGTTTTTGCTCTCTAACGTGCCTTCATGTACGTCAATCCTCCTGCTATACAGTTGTCGAGAGACCCATTCGGTCAATACGCGTAGACGAGCATTTTATGGGACTTCTCTGCTCAGAAGCTTTTCAATCTTACCATATGAACATGATCAATGTTTCCTAGCGTTTCTACTTCTGACTAAATTCTTTTGTTCCTTGTCCAGCTCCTGCTCTGTCAAGATGCTTTGTTGCGATCTTTGTGCCGTCAGGCAGAATTCCGTCATAAACTGAACCCAATCCCCCATTGCCTAACATCAATGCTAAACCATTTGCAGCCGTTTGCAATTCCCGGAATTAGAGCCGCGAAGGTAAGCGAGCCGGCATGTCGACAGGATCATCCTCATCCCCTTCCTTTTGTTCACCTTTTCCGCATTTATTTATCCATGCCCACATGAGATAAACAAAACAACCAGTTCTATTGTTGGAAGACTAATAACTATATCTGAGTATTTGATGTGTTTGGCGCTTGACTGAACGTTAATATAAGCAATGGAAATGCAGAACATATCACTTGGATTGTTGGAATTCATAGAGTAGACATTCAACTCCAGATAAGAAGAACCACTTAAACCTCCCTCAAATAAAAAGAGAAAAACAAAGAAAAGAGAGAGTGAGCAGTAGAAAGGGTAAGGCATGACATAATCTCACCAAAGTGTCACAAGTCGGTCTTCCCTTATCTTAATATAATCCCTGGATTATAGAGTAAAAGAAATTTTATTCACTTTAGATTATCATACAAAACATATTTGACTACGCAACATACTTGATTAACATGCAATCCTTAAAAATGATAGGACCCAGCAAAGTCTCAAACGGTGCTTAGAAAAATCAATTTTTCGTGTTAGATGTGATTTATACTTAATTAAATTTTTCAAAATTCAGGTGCAACATTTAAATATGATTACATGCCATACCATTAACTATCTGGGTTTCAAATTAATATACTTGGAAAAACTACTGGAGAAAATTAAATATCTATATAAGAAAACAACCATTAAAAAAATATGCCTATGGAATCTTCCATTCGAAGAACATCGCATTATAATCAAATCACCTTCATTTTATAGCAAAGGTGGTCTTTGTTTTATCTTCTTATTTAATATGAACCGCATGCTACCATGAAAATGCATTTGCATAAGTGCATGAATCCCTTCCAATAGCATCTTCAACTATTCTTTAATAAGTGGGATGTGAAACATTTATGTTACGCGGGATGTGAAACATTTATGCTACGCGCCGACTTATTTAGAATCCGAAGTACACATCTTGGTGTGTAAATCCTATTTAATTTAAATTGTGTTAGGGAAAACTCATTCCTTTTTCATCCAATATAAATATAAATATCACACCTTGTATCAGGATCTTATCGATATCCTCGGTGAAGTTATACTGAAAATTGAGATTCAATCTATATGCTTTAGTCAAATCTTCATTTTCGCTTAATTTTATTTAAAATCCGAAATACACGTATCTTGATGTGTAAATCCTATTTAATTTAAATTGTGATAGGGATAACTCATTCTTCTTCATCCACTATACATATAAATATCACACCTTGTATCAGGATCTTATCGATATCCTCGGTGAAGTTATACTGAAAATTGAGATTCAATCTATATGCTTTAGAAAAAAAAAAAAAAAGCTTTGCAAGAGCAATTTTTACGCAAAAATTTATATATTTATCCCAGGAATAAGCAAAATACTAAAAATGCTCCAGCTCCACAAACCGAAAACCTTGTGGGCTGCTATTGATTTGAAGTGTCTGTGGGCAGACGAGAGGACTGTGAGTAAGACAGCCCAATTTGGGTTTTATGAATCAATCTGATCAAAAGCGTTGCCCTGTTTTGGACAGCGATCTGTATATGTAACATAGTCCCCGCATGCTCTTGGATACCCGCATATTGTCCGCCCACCAATGGACTATGCCAAATAGTCAGTAAAAGATTTACCTGCTTTATCTCGGAAAGATTAAAACTGCAAATGCCCATCTGAAACATTCATAAGGTAGAGGATTTATTTTTGGGTACGCCAAGCCTGACTTCGATTGAATTGCATTGGGGTCCTTTCGCATAGTAATAGACCGACTCATTGTTGAACTGTACATAATCTATGCTCACAGTTGTAGGTCCGCTCAGATACCTAAAATAAATTTGGAGTGGGTGCAGTGGTTGTAAACATAGCGAAGCCGTCCAGAAACAAAGTTGCATAAAAAATACTTGGGAATGTATTGGTGGGAAAATCGCTCGCAATAAGCTTTCCAACTTCAACTTCTGCCCTTACAGGTTCTAATCAAAAGATTGACAAAGGGTTCCATTGGAGCTATTTTAATCCTTGATTCGCATCCCTTGAAAATATTGGGTGGATGTATTCGTATACCATACCAGAGTGCCATCTGCGTCCGTCGTTCAAGTTCGTTGCCCACGACTAGATGTCTTTGTTCGCAATCCACACCATTTGGAGGTCGCAAGGGTCGGTTTTATCAATTTTGCAGATGCCAAATAATGTTTAAAACAAGTAACCTGTGTGGCAAGGAATTGCGTAGCAGAAGAATCGGGTGGAGTTGAAGAATGCAGTTGCAGAAGAAGAAAGAGCACGAGACATAGCAAATAGTAACGATGACATAACGAAGAATCTAACAAGTAATTTAATAGAAGCAAAATTAGAAATAAATTAGTCGATCGTCATCATCTTTAAAAGCAGAACAGAAGTCGAAAGGATAGATACCGGTCGGCAGGCAGAGCGGAGAAATCAATTTAAATTACATCTGTGATTTTAAAACTCTTTTTCCTAAGGGTACCCATACCATCCGCCTTTCTAATCGGGTAGGCAGAGAGGAAAAACCAATTTAAATTACATTTGTGTTTTTGAAAATCTTTTTCCTAGGAGTGTATTTCCATAAGACCCGCCTTTTTTATCGGGTCTAGAAATGCTTGTCATGCTTGCAAGAAAAACGTGTATTAAAACCTGGTTTGGGGCCCTACAAGCCCACCATATTGAAGACTTATTGGAGTCAATGTCTCGAGAGCAAGACAAATGAAACCGACAATTGGGGTCTGAGTCTATGAGCCCGCGTCGTATACACGAGTTGAACATTTTATCGTATGGAATGCATTTGTGTCCTCTGTGATCATTCTACCTCTATTTTCTTTGGTGTACTCCACATTTTAGATAGAAAGAGCTTAGTGATTATGACTCTTAAACCCAAACTACCAAAAAAATTATTTTGTGGAAAGAGTTTAGAACAGAGCTTTTAATAGTGGGGACTTTCGAGAAAATTTAGGAACTTTTATAATTTAATGATTTATATGATTTGTTTTTTTTTCAATTTTATAAAGTTTAAAAATTATAAGTAAATAAAGGGTTAGATTTTTATAATTATTAGTTTTGTTTGATTAAAATATTCACTTTATAATGTTAAGTCTTTATATTGCATAAGAATTGATTTAGAGTAGATTTTTATTAAATTAAGTAATTTCACCAATAAAATAATATTTTTTTGATAAATTTTATTATGTTTTAAATGTAAAATAAACACTATTTAAATTATCATATGTATAATTAATCTTTAAATTGATGGGATAACATTCAATACCTCTTTTTTGGGAACTAAATAAAAGTTTACTTATTAAACATATGGATCTCTTATTAAAATAAAAATGATTTATTTTATCTATATAGACTATATTATTACATATCTGTAAAACCTTAAACTATTTAAAAGAGATTTCATTCTTAATAAATCATGGTCATACATCTATTTTATTTGGTGCATTTACTTCCTTCCAAATATTTTGTAAATGTTATTTATTTTACCACTAGAATGCTTCAAAATATTATATATTATAAAAAATAATAATACATGAAAGTTACAAAGTAAAGAAACTAATTAGTATTCATGGCTCGAACTCCATCCTCGAGGAAAAGGCCTGGCTCAAAGCACAAACGGGAACCAAAAAAATGTCGATGTAATAACAACACTGAAAAACAAACAAAATTATTGAGCACAAGTAGCGGTACCTAAGGGAGGGCACAGAGGATCATCCTTGAGAGGCAAAGTTGCCCATGCATAAGGCTCTATAGAAGGAGGATCTAGGGCCTCCTAACCAACCAGGGGATCTATGGTCATATCAATAGCCTATCCATCAACAGACTATATTTTATTACCAGTACTTGTAGGAAACATTCTACGAGAGGAGGCTATGTCGAATTTGCGATGCAGAGATACCGAACCCCACCCTCATAGATGAAAGTGAGTCAAGAAGTGACAATAGATTCAAGAATGGCTTATTTTCCTTTTGAGATGTGGTGGTGGTGATCTTTTAGGTGGTCCATCTGGTGTAACATGATTGATAGTGCAAGGGTCACTCCTCCAATGGTCTAACAACTCATAGAAGTGGAAAACTTGCAACCTTATCTATTTGTGTTTGAATCTATATATAGGTTAAAAATATAAAATGAACCTTATTTTTAAGTTGAAAATCAAGAGATCAAGCACCATTATCAAAAATAACATGTTCCCTAGCTTTTCATAATTGCAGAATAATGATGGATTTGAAAAATTCCATAGAAAAGTGATAGAAGTTTGCCATTGGCCGAGTCCCATAGAAGAACAAGCTGTCAGAAAAAGTACTGAGGGTGATAAGGATAGAACCAGATATTTATCCATTTCCAAGCAAACTGGGCTCATGGCCAAGACTAGAATAAGTGTTTGAAAGACTTAGGCTAGTTGCATGTAGGATACTTGGGTGGAGTGATTCTCATTTGAGAGTGTTGATCCATGAGTGAAAGGCCTTGGTTGACTAGACACCATAGAAAGTGGGTAAACCTATGTTTGATCTTGATGTGCCAAATTTTGTCTAGTCTATAAAGCCAATGCCTATTGAGCATGGAAAGAGTACAAGAGAAGGGGAACATGACTTGATATAGAAGGTCTAAAGAAATTATTGAAATGGGTGTCATAATTCCAACACTAGTCTTTCCACCAATTCAGGGAGGCTTAAATCCAAGCTTATCAAACATGACATTAGAAAGCAGATGTTAAATATGAAGCACAAAAGGTAAGTCAACATTAAAATTTATCTTTCAAGTTAGGCTAAAGAATCCAGTCCCTAGTAAAAAAATTCATGAATGGTAAGGATAACTTTCCAAAAATGAGAGAGAGCTTTAATTCCTAGTAATTTATCCAATAAAATATTAGTGCTAGTCATAATAAGATACCACTAGATGTTATGATCATTAAAATATAAATTTATATGAAGACTATCCCCAATCCATTACATGTGAGGCTTGACAGCTTCAAAGGCTTTCCATATACTTTCGGCAAAGAAGGAGCCTTCAATTTTCATAACAATCATAGTGATGAGAAGGGAGTGCAGACCTATATTAATTACAATAGTGTTTTTCATAAGGGGCCCTAGATGAGATACACTACCTTAGTAGTATTTTGTAATGTCTGAGTAGGGGTTTTATTTTTTCCCATATTTATTTATTATGGGATTGTTTTTCCTCACTTGGAGTTTTCCTACATTCATGGATAATCTTACTTAGACATAATTGGAGTTATATTTTGAGTAGATGAATATGATGTAACTCCCTTGACCATCTATTCTTGTTATGAGAGTTACTCTTATATTATTCACTATCTAACTACCTTTCTTGGAGGAGTTACTCATGCACTCCTATTTTTAAATCTATCTTAGTGACATATTGTTCCATGGAATGTTGGTTTTGGATCTTATCTTTTTTATGAGATATTATCATGTATATGATTTCATCTGATTTTAACTATTATGTTGTGTACTTACTTGAATCATGTTTATCACAAACTTTTGCACTCACTTGATCTAGAGATCCTCGTATCAACTTCGATATGGTATCAAAGCCACTTTGGTAACTATGTGTCTAGGTATTCATTAATAGTTTTTTTGAAATCATGGGATTTTCATTTTAAAAATAATCTTTATATATATAACATATGTGGGACTTTTCATCTTTGGTAGAGTCATTTTTTTGACATATTTCATTCATTGGTAGCCATTACCATTTTGTGGTTTCTATGGGGTTTCATGTTTTGTGTGCTTTGATGTGTTTTTTGGAAATGGATTGGCATGCCTCTATATGGCCTTAGATTTGGTCTCATGTCTTTCATATTAACCTATGTATTTAGCCTCCTCTCGACCTCAGCTAGTTTGGTATCTTTGGGAGACTGATTGATTGGCTCTATGTGTTTAATCCTATTTTTACATTTCTTCTAGGTAACCCTTGGCTATAACATTTTAACCTTCTGATTCTACTCCCATTTATTACTACTCATAACCACAATTCAAAGTGTGATTTGTTCAAGAAACAACACAAAAGGCTCCTACATTTTCAAAAGGATTGAAAGATTATTCTAAAATAAGCTAAGTCTATTTAACAATTTTCCAATAATTTTTTTGAAAATCTAGCATTTTAAATCATGTTTTATTTAATAGATTGATTTAAAATGAGGTAAATTAGGCAAATTTTATTTGAATTCACAAGTAATGCACAAGGAAATTGGTCAAGTTTAGCATTATTAGTGGATTTTTTTTATTACTTCTTATGAAAACAATATATTATGGAAAATATTGAAACATAAATTGTTATTCTTTAAAACCTCTTCATATTTTCACTTCCTCACATTATGTACTTGTTCTAGATGCATTTTCAACTAATCCTAACATCCTCACCTAGTTTTCAAAATCATGTCCTTAAGACATTAGCATTGGTTACTCTAGACATAGTCTCAGTTGTGCCTGATGTATTTTGAGCGAGAATTGTTTGCAACATTAGGGGGGATGCGTTTACCATTTCATAGTTTTTGGGGGTTTACTATCTTTATGATTCACTTTATATTATGCTTGCACTTTCATTTATGTATTAAAAACTATATCCATTGCACTTAATTTTTATATTAAATAGATACATGTTAATTAACCCTTTAACACCATTTAATCATCATAAATGGAAAATTAAATTGTAAATTATTATTAGGATCAAATATTTACATCACATGAAAATTGGGTTAGAAACTCAATCGACTGTACATATAGATAAATTTAAGTTGTGTAATCATAGTGACAAAGCATATGGGTTACTGTGTCTTTCTTTGTCTTATGATTTCTTCTTTTATATTGAACATACCAAATCATCCATTGAAGTGTGAGCCATTTTATAAAATCTTTCTGGGAAGTAAGATGTGATGATAACACATGAATTATCAAATTAACATATTAGCTTAAGTCCTAGCAACATTGACACTCATCAGGGTTTCATCACCAAGTTCATGTCTTTGAGATTATAGTTAAAATAATGTGGAATAGAGAAGAAACATAGCCAAATTATTATTTTTATACTCTTAAAGTAGCTACTTATTACTCTATATTTGTCTCTACTTTATACACCACCAAAAGTGCTTTAGGCACTACATGGAAAATGCCCTCTTTAGATGCTTTAATTGTTAACTTGACTAGAGAGCAAGACGAGTTAATATAGATGGACACTTTAAAGTCTATGAAACCTCAAGCCCTAATTACTCAGAATTGGAATAAAAGACTTCAAAAAAATATAAAAATAAAAATAAAAATGATCAAAAGAATAAGAAAGAATCAACCTCTACCAAAACAACCACTAAAACCTTCTATTACAATGATAAACCTAATAAAGAGAAGTTTTAATGTGATTATTACAAGAAAAATTATAATGATGAACACAAGTGCAAGAAGAAAAAAATTGATCCCCTAACTCAGCTTATAGAAAAAATAACCTATGATTTAGGTGTTCCTATGTCTTTCAAGCATAATTCATCATGTCAAGATTCTTCTAGGGCAAAATGCAAATATACAAAGAAAGAAGAGGGAAAGGATATTCTAATAGTTTCATCTCCAACTTCTTTATAGGTTATTTACTTGTGTGATTCCCACCACATGGGATCTTCATAAATTATGTTTTATTACTTAGAGCATTGTAGCATGTTTTTTACCACTTCGGGTGATGACACTTTAGTAGAAGTTACAAGGAGAGGGGGTTTTTAAATGGATGGAGGTAAATTCAATTATTTTCTAAGTGTTCTATCACATTCATCTAATATTTGATCAGTGTACCAAATAAATAACATAAGTAAGCACGTGGGGGTAGTATTTGCACTAGATTCAATCACAATCAAAGACTTTCACAATGATTCTATAGTATTAGTGGGTAGGGAATATCAACAAACTAGGTTATATAAATTGTTAAAATTATCACCTAATTATTCTCTAACTACATTTCTTAGTCATTCATATGGAGTTAAAAAACTCTTGGATGAGTAGTTTGGCCAAGTCAATTATTGATACCTATAGCAACTCAGAAAAAATTTGCATGGTCATAGGCTAACCTAGAGTCAATTTCTCTAAGGGTCTTTACAAGGGTTGCACCCTCAAGAATCATCCTAAATTCAAATTCATTGGAGTCTGTACATAGTGATGTATCTAGGCTTTTAACTAGTCTATATTTATCATGGGCTAAGTATGCCATTACCTTTATTGATTATTTATTGAGATACACATGGGTTCAATTCCTTATTTAAAAAATTGATGTTTTTGAAAAGTTTTGATACTTCAAGGTTATCAAAAAAAATTAATCTAAGAAATGTATCAAGGTTATTTGAAATGATAATGGGGATGATCATGTAAGTAACATGAATGATAAGTTTTTCACAATAAAGGGGATTGAGTTGTGACAGGTAGTTCCTTATAGTCCACAAGAGAACAAAGTTTTATAATGGAAGAACAAGTGGTTGAAACAAATGGATAACTATATAATTTTGTCTAAGTCAATTGCACCACCATATTTGGTTGAAGTAATCAAATATGTTGGCTACATTTAGAATTGGATTTCCCACAAATTGTTTAAAATTATAACTCCCTTTGTAGTTTGTTACAATATGAAATATGTATTTAAGTATTTCAAAGTATTCATATCTTTAGATATGGCCCATATACCTATGCAAAATTGAAAGGATATTGAACCTTAGAGTAATCCTTACATATTTATAGGTTATCCAATGGTGTCAAGTGGTAGTACCTTATTCATTCAAACACACATGATATTCTTATCGATATAAGATTTTAAATTCATGAGAGTCATATAGACTCAAAACTTAATACTTATCCCACTTTGTAATACTCACTTGGATTCAATGCAGATGAGTCATATCATCCTGAGCACATTATAGAGGTTATGGACACTTCTTCCAGTTCTGATAGTGAGAGTAATGATGCGGACTCATCTTCATCCACATATGGCCACACATATAAGGATGATGTTTCTATACCTGAATCATCCACTTATTTTCCTCTCTAGGATAAGAAAAATATAAAAAATGTAGGTACATGGGTTTGGAATCCCTCAAATCATAGGAAGACACATTTAGAGACATAGAATAGACAACATTGTTTTTATGCCTCGCCTTCGATCCATGAAATTTTTAAGAGGAATCAAGTATTTTTTAGTGTGATTCTACCATTGATACATAGTGTATTTATTTCTTTATAAATAATTCTTTGGATTTAACACTTTTTATTAAGGGAAGAAACATAGTTTGATGCAATGGATATATTCAAATAAGTATGTAATAGATGAGTTTGTTGATAAGTTCAAGGCACATTTGGTCACCAAGGGTTTCTCATGGGTTTTTGACATCAACTTTATAAAGACCTTTACACTAGTGACCAAAATGAACACCTTAAAGATCACACTTGCTATTGGCATATCTAATCATTGGGATGTTCATCATATGGATTTGAAGAGTGCCTTTATTCATAGTGATCTTAAGAATAAGATTTACATGTGAAAACCTATGGGATTATTGAATATTCTTATTTTATATGCAAACTCCATAAATCCTTATATGACCTCAAAAAATTGCCTAAATCTTGGTATACCAAGATGGATTCATTTATTATTTCAATAAGATTCACTAGTTTCTATTAAGATCCAAACATTTATCTCTTATGGTAGGATGATTGACCCTTGAGTCTAGTTCTTTATGTTGATGATCATTTGATTACTGGTATCTCTTTTGCATCCATTGAACAAGTGAAAAGGCCTCTTAAATATATATTTTCCATAATAGACTTGGGATTCTTACACTACTTCCTTGGAATTAATATTTATTATCCTAACTCAAGGATTACTCATACATAGCCTATGTATGCTCTCAATCTACTTTTTCAATTTCACATGGCTAATTCTAAGCCAAATATGACTTCCTTTCTATATAGATTCAATCTTGAGGTATATTTACCTTCAGCTTTAGTTGATGCTAAATTTTATTAATAGCATATAGGTATCCTTATATACTTGATATATACTAGACCTGACATATCATATGCAGTGGGATTGTTCTCTAGATTCAAGAACAAGCACTGTGAGTTGCACTAGAAATTAGATAAGAGGACATTGAAATATATGCAAGCTACACATAGAGTGTTGATTCAATATATATTTCCCATTAAACTTAACTTAATTGGTTATACTGACTCATACTAGGTTGGCTATATATAAAATCACAATTCCACTATAGGTTATAGTTTCTCCTCTAGTTCATGTCTAATTAGATGGTCAAGAAAGAAGTAGAATGATATTAATTTCTCATATATTACGGTAAATTATATGGGTTTTTAATGTTACCAATGAGGACATATGTCTTTAGGGGATTCACAAAGAGTTCGATATCCAATTCAGATGACCTAAAATTATTTACTATGACAACAAAACTAGTATTCAAATTTGTAGGAAACCTATTTAGTATCAATAAACCAAATCACTTCATTAGAAAGATCTTTCATGAGGACATAACTGATTTGAAAATTTGTTAGATGATATAGAAAATTGTATCTATCTTTACCAAACCTTTCATGGATAGAAAGTATCTTCACTTGTGGGCTCTTCTTGAGGTTTGGGACACTATAACATCATATTTTATAGCGGTTTTATAGCCTCTTATTTAAGTCTCTCTTTTATTTTTTGGTGGAGTGGTGGAGGAATTTTTCCTATGGGTTTTATCCTTTTCATTAATTTATGAGAGACTAATTTATACATGGATACCTCGCCAGGCATAGTTTTTGGGACACATTTTCTTACACTTCCCATTTAATTTGTGTTTATTAAGGTGTGTTTGAGTATGGATTTTCTTTTTTCCAATATTTATTTATTATAGGATTTTTTCCCTCACTTGATGTTTTATTACTTTCATGGATAAGCTTATTTTTGTGTACTTGGAGTTACATTTTCATCAAATGAATATGAAGTAACTCCCTTGATTTACTATTTTGGGTATAGGAGTTACTCTTCTATTACTAGCTCTCTAATAGAATTTCTTGGAAGAGTTACTCATGAACTCAAATTTTTATATCCCTCTTAGTGAAATATTATTCAATGAAAGATTGGTTTTGGATCTTATCTTATTCATGAAATATTATCATGTATTTTATTCCATTTTATTGCATCTATTATATTGTGTACTTAACTCATATTTATTAAAAACCTATGCATTCTCTTGATGCATAGATCCTGGCATCCAATCCAGTACCAAGACTTCATTACCTTTAATGGACCAAATCACCATTTTATCACATAAATCTACACTTAACCTATAAATATCGAAAATTCCCATGCCTCCTTTGTCCCAAGGGAGGAAACAAATCTCCCAGATTACATGATAGAATCCCCTCGCATGTTTGTAATTAGACCAAATAAAATCCTTGAGGATTTTGGATAAATTTTCATAATCATATTTATAGGGATCCCAAAAAGATGAATAATAAACTTGGAATTCCTTTATAATATTAGTATAAATGTGTAACTTCTATGCTTAGTCTAGTGATTTGGTAATCCAGTAGTCAATGTTCTTATCCACTCTTTTAATGGCATATTTCTATAGCTCATCTGAATAACTATCAAAGGCAAAAGGGATACCATGAAATTTTAACTATTCTCCATGTGAAAACAATTTATAAATATAATGGATAATCCAAGTAGGCATAGGCATCATACTTTATCTAAAGCATTACATGTTAGTCCACTGAAAATTACAACTCGAGTTAAGAAAAAAGATATCAATACATTTCATAGATTAGAGTAAGGTTCATTCTCATTATTTGAGAGTGAGGAAAGTATTATGTATAAAGTTCCCATTAATGAAATGGAAATATTATTCAGTTAAATAGATACAATGAATTAGACCTTTCTTGACACTAAAGTTGAGGAGAATTTTGAAAGCTTCTACATAAAGAACATATAAGATCAGAGCTAGAGGACATCCCTACATAATGAAGCATTAGAGGTCAATTATATTAGAATTAAATCCATTAATTGTGTGGAACTATAAAGTAAGTTTAAAACTATATGAATGAAGAATTGGCCAAAACCTATAGCCTTTAGGATAGCCATAATAAAATTTCACTCAATCATATCACATACTTTTTCAAAGTCAGAGATGAGAAAAATGGTTCTCCAATGAGAAACTCTAATCCATTTTATGCCTTCATAGATGAAAATAAGATATTGTAAAATATACCTCCATTTAATGAAAGTGGTTTGCTTATGTTGAAGAATGATAGGAAGAGTAAAATGGATTTAATTTACAGAGCTTTGTAGAGGATTTTGTATGAGAGATTAAATAATTTAATGGGTCATCATCTAAAAAAAAGCTCTAGATCGTCTACTTTAGGTATACATTAATTATCAACTTGCTTAATTAAATCTCCCAAAGTTTATTTTTTAGGGATTATTCATAAACTTGAAGTAGATCAGGTGTAGTAAATCCAATGTGGATTAATAAAATTCACATGAAAAATAGGTGAGGTCTATGGATTTTTAATTACTCATACATTGGAGAGCCTTTGGGAATTATTGAATGGATAAGGGAGAGTCATAGAGCCAATTTTTTTATCCACTTTAACCTTTCATTTAACCATATAAGGGCATTCCCATAAAGGTCAAGCTCTTTCTTTCGTAATCAACCATGCTTAGAACACTAGTTTATAGTGGTCCATGAAGGTTAAGGAAATGTTGGGAAGGAAAGTAGTCCTAGATTGGGTCAACTTAATGGCCTTCATCTAGTCATGAAATTATTTAAATATAATGGATTTAAATAAGTCTTTGGAATATTTATCTCCAACTTTGAGCTAGTGTACCTTAGTGTGTAATTATGCCCCTCATGTAGTATGGCTTTCTATCAACTTAATATGGTGTTTGAGTGAGGCAACAATAATATGTAAAGAAGTATCAAAATTATTGACCTTAATGAGCGAGTAAACACATCAAAACTACTTAACCGTAGTATCCTCACTATATTTTATGACACACATAACTTTTTTAAGAAAGTTATGGTGTCTATAATGGCATCATTCCACCACTCAATCAATTGGGAAACATAAGAAGGGTGAGGGTCCAAGTTTTATATTTAGGAAAGTAGATGAATGGCATCAACATGGCCTAGAATATAAGTATTGAGGATGAATTGATTATGAGGATTCTTGTATTACCCCATGACCCATTCCACTATGAAAGAGATAGGAGTATGATAAAAAATAGCTAAGTTTGAATGGACAATGATAAGATGTCCATTAATTTTGGAGAAGTAAATAATATCTTTTTATAAAAACATAAAATGGTCGATCCTTTTTAGCATATAGTGATCCTAGGTATAGAAACTAGACCACAAAACCAAGATTTATTATTAAATGAGTGTTGTCAAAGGACATGGTTGGAAAGACCCCATTTACTATTAAAATAGTACCAGACCTAATGTTATCCCCAATGCACCACTACATAGTCAAGGAATAAACTTTATCCTTATAATTATTAACCATATTCAAATCCCTACAGGTAAACCGCACAGTAGGGGGAGATTTTTATCCAAGGATTTCTAAAATAGAGGTCTATTAGGACCATTATAAGGGGCATAAATTTTGATAATCCCAAATGATGGCCATCAATGTCTAAAATTAGACATATAACTTGGTGGCACATGTCATCCCTTATTGAAATAATGAAGGTGAAAAACTTTTATGAAAACAATATACTATAATTTCAAGTTCATATTAACACAGTGGAAAAATGGTTGTTGTCATGTCAAATACAATGTAGATAAGTTAGTATAAGAAAGATAGAAACTTTAACCTTTTACAGATAAACAAAATCTAGAGAGCCTATTTATTTACAAACATTACACACATTGTATTTTCTAGAAGACTTATCAAGACCTCAAATATTCCATGATAAACATTTCATTGAGAAATATCACCTATGTGTAATTCCCCCTGTCCATCCTTAAAATGTGTTAGCATATCAAAAATATTACATTGGTTTGAACTAGAAAAATATCTTAGCATAATAGATTGGTTTTTATCTACATGATTATCTTTGGGAGAGTCACCACCACCACAAGGTGGGATGTAGGACTTCCTTGAGAAATATTTCATAACTGAAGATATCTTAGCGAAAAAGATTAAGGAATATTATGAACTAATTCAAAATATCATCTTTTGGGCCTATGGTATCATAATAATATGTGGAGAAAGATTAGGTATCTCATGACAATTCTTATTGACTATAGATTAAGCAACATGGGAGGAGGGTTTTAGCCCAGGATGAGCCTTTTTGGACTAGACTATGGTCTAGCTATTTCCCTTACCTACCAGCTTGGGGTTTTTAGGTTATGTATCGGCCGAAATATCCCAAAAGGGGACCATATTTTTCAATATTATGGTCACATTCCTCATAGACAAAGGAAGTGTTAGGAAAGATAAGGTACACAACCTTCTTTGATCAGCAGGTGTCACCTACTTAAATATAAGTAAATTTATTTATTTCTTTGGAAAGGTCTACCTTAATGTAAACTCATGTATTAGGTCATAAATAGAACCAATTTAGCTATTTGTGGGAAATAATGTGTCTAATGGGTAAAATAATTTACTCTATAAAGGCCCAAAGGGGCAACAACAAGTTGGGAAGTTCAACCCATATGGTGATTCAAACTAAGGCTTGGTCTATGACCTTGAAATCATAGGTCTAGTTGGATTAATTCATAATACTAGTTTGAAAAAACTAAAAAAATCATTCATTAAGTAGGGTTTGAACTTCATATAACTCTTTAAAGGTAAATAAGAAAAACCTTCTGGTAAAGTTTCTTATGCCAACCACCAAGACACCCATTAGCTCCTAGTGGAGGAGAAATCAATTTTTTAGACACTTTATTGATGGGAGTAATTTTTAAAAATAAGTGATAAGGGAAAAAATTTCATACCTTTTTCAGGTATTTTCAATAACACCACCAGAAAGACGTACCTCTATCTGAAAAGGAAGGGTAGAGGGAGTACCTCATTGAAGGCATTTGGGACAAAATTTTGAACTCTTTTAGGCATCATTTCTCTTATATCCCACAAAATAACATTTAATTGAGAGTGGGGAAGACATTATATAGTGTTGTACCAAACATAAGGTAGAGTCTAAAGTGTAATAAATGCACACAACCCCTAGAAAATCCTAAATAATTAGTATGTAAGGAGGGTAAGACAACACATAAGTGAAGGCGAGTTGACCATCATGTTATAAATTTTTAAACATTAATTTAGATAGATAATTAAGGAACCCATTTTTATTATTAGTACATATATTATATAAGGATAATATAATTGTAAGTTTTAAGGTTTTCATGTATATTACTTTTATTTACTTTTACCCTTTAAATTCTAATCTTTTAGAAAAATCAGCTATTTTTTTTATATGTGATTTATATGACACCTTTCATAACAAACCATTCAAGAAGATATTCTTTGTCATTTTTAGGATTAGATTTATTGAAGTTAATATTTCTAAATTTTACATAACCTTGGTGGATATTTATATTTTATGTCACTTTATAAGATATTTTTAAAACACTATTTGACAACCAATATCTTCTATGTTTTGTATTTATTTCACACTGATATTATTATTATTTTAATTAATAAAGGTATATAAAATTAAATAAAAATTATTTCATGTATGTACTTAAGTAAATTTATCATATCTTAAGAATTGTATTTGGACAAAACCAAGTAGATAACAAGAATTTGGAAAAGAAATAAAAACAAAATAACTTACTACAAATGGGATTCACTACAACTCTAGAGCCACTATATATTTTTCTATAATCTGTGAGATAAAGCTATAATAAACATAACTATAATATAAAATAATAAATAGACTAATTTATTGATCACTATATACCAAAGCAAATCTATAGTAGGATAAATTTAGTGTTGTATAAATAATGATTGAAAGTGAATGATAGAATGGACATGTGATTTATAAATGAAAGATCAAGTGATTCTTGATGGAAATATATTCATAATAATTTAAACCTATTAATCTAAGTCAATAATGTCAAGGTTTTACTAGCTAAATTCTGTGTACATACTTGAGAAGGGAAGGGTGAAGGATATCTAATATTATTGATATATCTAGTATTTCCTCAAGGTAATATTTCATATTCAACACACCTAAGAAGCCCAATAAATGAGAGAACATACATAAAGCCAATGAATGTAGATATCATGAACAATACCACTAGTGTAACGAAGGGACAACAAATTAGATTACAAAAATAGAAAAAATGATAATTATTATAGAAATGATCACAAGATAAAACAAATCAATATATTTAAAATAATGATCAAGCAATAATGAACCTAAGAATAATGAGTTAATAAATTCTAAACAATTTGTAATGGAGCCAAAATGGATGTATATAAATTTAAGTTCAAGAGGCGATCTTTCCAATAATATATGTTAACAGTTACTTCAAACCAAAATGAGTCTTAAAACTTTAATAAAATAGGAAATAAAAATAAAATATTAAAATTTTAACACAATTATTTGTTAGGGTGGTATTTTTCCCAAAAATGTGTGGCTAAGCCATGTAGGAAGAAAATGGAGGGATATACAGAGGGGTTTCTCTCCCCATTATCATTGATAGGGATAATTTTAATTTTGGGGTACAATAATCATAATAAAGAGATGAACTATAACCATTAATATTAATGAAACTATAAACTATCAATACATAAGATCCTTGGTATGAGTAGTAACAATTTGTGAGAATAAAATGATGTGAAGTACCTAAACTATCAATACATAAGATCCCTGGTATGAGTAGTCACAATTCATGAGAATAAAAGGATGTGATGTACCTAGATACTATACAAATTTATTAAAGAACATAATTAATACACAAAATTACATATGAATAATACAATTGGGAAAAATGTTTTTGGTCATGGTCTAAAATCTATACCTCCATGCTCTTGCTTCAGTGCATTACAAGGATTCAAGGAAGTATCATAATCTAAGATTTTTAATATCACATTGACTCGAGTGTTAGACTTGGTGTTTCATGAATACTTACTATGTGGGAGATATGAAATTAAAAAAAGAGCGATATCAAATTTTAATTCTCTGTGAATAAAGGTAGAAACTAAATGTTTAATACATTATAGATACTATTCTATGGGCAAATAACCAAGAGTGATTAAAAGAACATTTACACATAATACACAACCAATCTATGGGCATTAATCAAGGATTAAAAAAGCACATGATATTTTATTTCATTTTTAGTCTCAGTAATAAGAAAGAGCCTAGTTGTAGTAATTTCTATTAGAGTAAGGGTTTATTATATTCCCATATTTTTTTTATTATGTCCATTTTCCCCTCATGTGTTGTTTTCCTAATTTCATGCAAAATCTTGATTAGGTGTAAAGGATAATTGGACAACTAATAAGTAACTCCTTTGATAGGATATTTTTAGATATGGGAATTACTCCACTATTATTGGCTCTTTGGACTACTTGTTATAGAGGAGTTACAATTCTATTTTGTGGGTCTAATCACCACCTTTTATGGAGGAGTTAATTAACACTCTCCTATTTGTAATTCATAGACTAAAATTATTTGTTAATAAAGTATTGGTGTTTCTCTATGTTTTTTTGTATAATATTCTCATATTACTGATTCCATTTTACTTTTATCTACATTATGGTTTGTAATTACCTAGTTATTGGGATCACTCAACTAGTGCATTCATTATATTTAGAAACCTTGGATTCAACTTAGATATGGTATCAAAACCACCCTAATAATAATTTATCTTATTTTTTTATTGTAGATAAATTTTTTTTTGAAATGATGGAGATTATTATGTTAGTCTATAATATTTACATGGAGGTAGTGGATCTTAGTTTTGGCTATAGGATCATGTTTCATTAAGAGGTAGACTTATGGTCATTTTACTATAATTCCTATTATACCTTATGGAGAAAACATAGTTTCATCACACTCATCCATTAAATATTTACATGTTGGTTAAGCATATATTTTTCACCAGCATAGTTATTTAGGCAGACAAGGGTACATGAACATTCCATCCTGATACACATAGTCTAATGGCCTTCTGTAAAGTAATGCAACTTATAATCAAATATTTAGCTATGAGAAGGCACCTAGAACAACAGTTATTACATATTATATTTTAAATAGGGTTAACACTCCATTATCATTGATTATGATTTCATGTGTCTATGGTGAAGATATCATGATTTGCATATAGCCCATTTTTGGATCTTATCAGCCTACCATAGGTATGTCTCATTCTATGCCCTTAATAAGACCTAAAACTCCTCATAATACTTGAATTAACTAACAAAATCCATCCCATGTTGTTGAACACCTAGTAAGCCCCTCGTTGGTGTGAAAACCACTGATTTTTACATAAAATTAGTTTAGGAATTCATGTTTTCTTTACATTTATCAATTAGTTTCATATTTTTATGGGTGGGAATAATTTTAAAATAAAGTCAAAACACATTTTATAAAAATATAAGTCACTATAATTTATTTTAATTGTTTTGATTTAAATTTTGTTACTATTATTACTTCGTCACGAGTACAATGTTTTTATAAAGAGCCTTTTTTTTATCTAAGTGGTGAATATGAGGTGGTGGGGTGTGGAAATATTTTTTATTGATTTTAAATAAAATAATATATTTTAATGTTTGTTTTAAAAAAATTAATAAAAAATATAGATCTTGACCATCATTAATTAAAAATGGAAATTTATTTTTTGAACAACCTCTTCATTTCCTTGGTAGACAAAGATTAGAGGGTGAGGTCTAATTTGGCATGTGGAAAAAAACCCCTAATACTAAAACAAACATTTCTCTGGTTATTTTTTGCTCACTTCTTGTAATCATCTTGGATGCATTTTTTACTGATCTTGATGTCCCATTCCTTTAAAAAAAATTATTTTTTGATACTTTCACTAGTTACTCAAGACACATTCTTGACTGTGCTCAATGTCTTTTGAGCGTGCATTTTTAAGAACATTTGAAGGGGTGGGTGAGTGAGGGAATTAAAAATTTAATATTTCATGGGGTGTAAATTGTTTCTAAGTCACTTTGAATTCTATTTTACACTTATATTTCTACAACAAACTAAAATTTCAACCACAACGACTACACTTTATTTTTGCATAATGGATATTAGTTTAATTAATAATATAATGACATTTAAATAATATTAATGTAATAATAAAATGAAAATAATATTAAATATAAATTTTTTATTTAATATTATTACAATGTTATATGATATTAAAGGTAATACAAAACAAAACAAAAAAAATTGGTACAACCACTGTGATAAAGCCTACAGGTTACTATGTATTTCTATGTCTTGTGATCATATCTTCACTTATAACCTAATAAAAAATTGAATGAAGTGTGTAACACATTCAAAAATATTTTTGGGAAGATAAATATGATGAGAGGTTATGAATTTGAAAATGAACTTAATATCCTATGTCCTATCAACTTTGACATCCTTAAATATTTATTCACAAAGTTCAAGTCTTTGAGATTATGGTTGAAAAAATGTGCAATAAATAAGAAAAAGTTCCAAATTTATTTCCACATGATATAATTTAGGTCTTAATTATTCATACATTATCTCTAGTTTCCATACCTCTAAAGTGTTATATGCAATACATGGAAACTACTCTCTTTAGATGCCTTTATTTTTTATTTATGTTGAGAACATTAAAAGTTAATAAAGATGGGTATTTTAAATTTCTCAAAACCTCAAGTCTTAATTATTGATAATTGGAAACAAAAGGATTCAAACAATGATAAAAATAAAAAGAACAAAGATCACGAAAAGAAGAAAGAATCAACCGATCTACTAAAATAACCCTAAAAACCTCCTCTTCCAATGAAAAACCTAAGAAAGAGAATATTAAATGTGCCTATTGTAATAAAAAATGGCATGAAGAAAAAAATTACATGAAGAAATAAACTAATCCCTTAACTCATCTTTTATAAAATAAAAACATAAGTGTTCCTAAGTTTATCAATAAAAAGTCATCAACTCAAGATTCTTATAAGTTAAAAGGAAAAGGGAAAGAGAAATAAAAGGTCAAGGATATTTTTTTAGGGTGGCTCCAAGCTCTTCATTTGTTATTGATTAGTGTGCTCCCCACCACATGATATCTTTAAAAGTTGAATTTCCTTCCTTATATCCTTTTATCATGTCTTTTATCAATTTGGAAGATGCCACTTGAATATAAGTTACTATAAAAGGGTATATTAAAATGGATGGAGAAAAATTCAATAATGTTATAAGTGTTTCATCACTTTAAAATAATATCCTATCAGTGTACCAAATCACTCAGAACATTAAGAGAATGAAGCTAGATAATTGACTAGATTCAGTTGAAATAAGAAAGTTGCATAATGATTCTACATTGGTAGTGGGTAGGATAGATCACAAAGATAGGTTTTACACCTTCTCACATTTTTCACCTCATTTTTCATTGATTGAATTTTTGACTCATTAAGATGGATTTGGAAAACTTTGGCAAGATCAGTTTGTCCACCTCACTAACCAATTACTAGAAGAATTTAAAAGGAAGGATATTTTCATAATCTTACCTTCATTATATGTCTCTAATGGTCTTTATGAGATTTTCACACTTTCTAAGCATCTCTAAGATAAATTTGACAAAGGCATAGATTGGAGGGATTCACAAGAATTAGAGTTAGTACATAGGGATGTATATGGTCCTTTTCTTCGCCTATCTTTCATAAGGGATAAGTATTTACATATATTCATTTATTATTTCTTGAGATACACATGGGTTCACTTCCATAGGAAAAATTATGAAATTTTTAAAAAGATTCAATACTTTAAGGTTCTTACAAATAAATAATAATAGAAATCCATCATGGTTCTTCAAACTAATAATAGGGGTGACTATATCAACAACATGTTTGAGAAATTTTTAATGGTAGAGGGGATTGATTTGTAGTGGACATTTCCTTACAGTACTGAATAAAATAAAGTTATAAAATACAAGAAT
>JARHVA010000470.1:1617500-1627500 GCA_037957365.1 Torreya grandis | reverse complement strand
ATTATAATTGAAAAAGAAGAGGCAAATATGTTATCAATAGAATACTAATAAGGATTAATCACATATAATCACAAACACTATTAAAACTTTTAACGAATTAAAAAAATCTCAACAAAAGGTACCATAAAGAGGTTAGAGGCAAAATAATGGTATATGAATTAAAAAGGGTCCTGAAAAAAAGATACCTTAGTTTGGATGTAGCCTATATCTAATGAAAAATATTAATAAAAATTAAAGAGGGGAAGTTGATGTGGAAATCATAAAATAATATTTTGACATGTATTAAGGTCACCAAAAGCATGCATCAGAGGGAAAATACACACAAAATAGTGTGATGGCTATAAAACCAATCTACTAAGGCTAATTATAATGTAAACTAGAACAATTAGGGGGAAGTTGTGTTACTAAAAGAGAAAAAAGAATGAAATTTAACATAAGATTAAAAAGGTTAATGGTAGGAGGAAGTTAAACCCATATGCCTTGAAAAAAAAACTTAATCAACCATTGCATCTTTGACTAGACAATACCCATAAATAAGATTTTTGTGGATATCAAATGAATAACATAAGATAAATAAGAAGAGATGTAGGGTCTCTATTATCCCTATGATCCCAAGTCCAAAATTAGATAATAAGAATGGTGTTTGATGCATTCCTAGTTATGGCTATCAATGAAAAGATACCTTAGAGCACAAAATCTTTAGAATTACACAATGTTATAATATGAAAAAATGTAAAATAAAAATATCATTTATTTATTATATTTTACTAGTTCTAAATAAATATTGAACTCATAATAAATAAAACACCATAATCTCAAATGAAATGTGTTAGAGCATCATATACATATATGCTTTCTAACCTATTGGATCTGTAAACATTGTTATTTTTAAGGATACTAAATATGATATATAATTTTTATCATAGTTTAATATATGTCTCAAGTTTATAGGGATGATGATAAATGTGTGTAATACACACCTACTTAAAATAATTCTAAAAAAATGCACTAAAAAATTAAATATTTTTACCACATCAATCTACACCAAAAAAATTAACTATTCATTAAAGTCTTAAATCACCCTAACATTTCAAAATGGAATGTATCCAAGAAAAATTCATCATGAATTGGTCTTAAATTATATTATAATAACCTTCCATGGTCCAATTAATTAAATACAACCATTTTACATGGACAATGGATATTTATCTATGACACATCATAAAAAACATATGCTCTTAGAAAAAGTTGTGAAAATGTCACAATATTATAATGATAAGTTGGAAAGATTAAAAAGATACTATGTGAAAGTTCCTCCTTATGAATTGATCCTCATATTCACAATATTTTTCACTGATCATCCTACACAATAAGTCACAATATTTCCCACTAGAAGTTTCAAGACTTTAAAACTAAATTATATTTGTGGGTATTAAAAACTGGTTTTGAACCTAATGAGTACCATCAAAACATATGCATTATAATATTTATAAAAAACTATAAAATTGGAACCAAAAATACATAGAATAATACAAGCATATGTGTGTATAAATTAAATGTAAAATAATACATATACACTTACAAGGACAAATATAGTTGCATGATATAGTAATAGGTACACACTAAGGCTATGAAGATAATGATTCAAGGGATTTGAACATGCATAAATGTGGAGTAAAATGACATAGATATTTGTCTAGTAAAAAGATATATATACAAATAAATGTAATCCATTTCTGATCAATTATATTTAGGTCAATGTAGTATTACAAGTGAACTTGAATGATCTTACACCACTCACCATAGATAATAATTGAAACATGAATTGATTTTCATGTACTTTATAAGATATATGATATCATTATACATTATTTTTCATATTTCAATCCACTTATCTATGTCACATATTCAATTTTTCAATCCTTACATTTTAATAGATATTATTTATATACTTTATTGCCTATCCACTTAATAGCTCTTGAATAAATCACTATTTATGCTTCCTCCCACACTTTATCAAGCATCACTTTAGATAACTTATTAATCTATGTTTACTCTCTCACTACTATACTCTTTATGATATGGACATTAAAAATATGTGATATTTTTATCATTTTAGTTACCTCTATCTAATCAATGTTTGTCATAGATTTTCGCAACACTTGCATGCTCCTATTTATTTCATTTTAATTTATCACAAGTTAATTTTATAAATATTCATATTTAAATTATGTTAAGATTACGTATCTCACCTAATATTCTATCTATCTTGTTTCTAAATGTTTATGATTCTTTTATTGTGAAGTGCTCATTTAAAATTATTTGTGCACTTGCTAATGTAAGTCACACATATATTGTAAGAAAATTTCTTTAGAACTTATAATTCACTTATTTTCAATGTTTTCGAATATAAAAAATATTTTTTAACTTGACCCATATAAAATATAAAATTATATAGTTTCCAGTACTCTTTCTAACTAAATTTTTATAATAGAACATAGGTTGTGTGAAAATAAAATTGCATGTTCCTATCTTACCTTAGATAAAGAGTCATAATATAATACCAATATTTATGTTGACTATCTAAGTGTATCCATATGTCTGAGTATGATATAATGTATTTAATTATATCTCATTACTTAACCTCTTCCATAACTATCTCTATAAATGTCCAAAAAAATTCACATCCCTACTCAATGTTTTGATAAGGGTAAAGGTAAGGTTTTGAAAGGGTCCTTCATCTTTTATAGTGGAAAAAAATATAGAACATTGAAATAAAAAATACATACTTATTTCTAGTGGCATATGAGACATGTTGTAGAGAGACTGTAAACTAGCTACAAACCAACAACAATAATAAAATAAATAATTCAAATTATTTCCCTCCCAAACAGTTAAATTTTCTAGGTCAAAGGGTCATATTTAATGGTTCAATATACTTCTTAAAGATACCTTTCTTCTTGTCATTTACCACCCTTCAATCTCCTCCATCACCCAAACTAGGGGAAATAGGAATAGTAACTCAAATGAATCTGAAGATTCAAAATTATTCATAGAGTCATGATTAAAAATAATAATTTGGCTGCCCTTTCTCCCAAGTTATTTCATCCCTTATTTACTTCAGTCTATAATCCTCATCAATAGGTGTAATATTATTTTTTTCTCTATATTAGCTAGCAATGGATACTCTACAACTTGAGTCACATGTACACTATCAACTTCCTTCTCCACTTGGACTATTAGATATTCAAAAATATCAACATTATACCATGAATTTACAATATTATGTTTAAGGTAAAAATAATATTTAACCAATTGACCATTTACAAATAATATTATGATTATTGGCATGAAAATTCGTCAAGGAGACAAATCATCATATTTGCATCAACAACATACATAATGAAGTCCCTCTCCTATTAGAAAGTGGAGCTACCTTTATTGAAAACCAAAGCTTACTAAAAAGCAAATATTTATAGCCAATATTTATAAATCATGGGGTTCATAATTTTAATTGTAAAGTATGAAAAGGAGGTTTATAAATTAATGTATAGAGAAAGAAAGAAAGTAATGGAGTACTTTTTGATGATAGATTTGTGGAGTTAAACACTAAGGCTAGATGAACACATCAGAGGGGAAATTAACATTAAGGAGGAAATATATCTCATTTAACGGGTGGAAAATGCATATTCATATTCTTAAGAACTTCAAACATATACAAAAAAATTACTTGGGCATGATAATAAATATGAGAAACTCTATGTGTTTTCTAATATCAATAATAAAATTGTCATTCTTATTCCTAGTAAGATTTCTTCTATATATAAATCATAATTATAAACAAAATTTTTAACATAACAATCTTGGTATTAATAGTTAAAAGATAATATAAATAAAAATGAAGATCATATATGTTGAATTAAGTGAGAGATAAATAATCCAAAGTAATTTCTAACATAAATATCAAGAATACCTCTTTGTATTTATCTTATTGAAGTAGAGTATTCTATCTTATTTAACAAAGCTTTCACAAAAATATTCTATTTCAAAACCCTATTATGAGAGCCCAACTTTTATTTATAGGCTAAAATGGGTAGTTGTGGTGTAAAACCAATTTTTTTTTTCTTTTTATAAAATTTCAAAAACACTAATAAGAAACTACTCCTTGAAAGGGTGGAAAAATGTTTTGAACATTTAGAACCATTTGAAAATATTTTGGCATTTTTACACTACTTGAAAAAGTACATTATAGATTTTCACAAATTGGAAAAGAAAGTTGGAAAAATTAAAAAAGATAATTTACAAAGTGAGAACATACATTCATAAGGAGAAATACACTACAACAATATAATTTAGGTGCAAAAGAAACATGAAAATAAAAAACTAGAACACTGAGAACAAGTTCAATCTTCTTATTGCTTCATTGACAACTCTTTCTCTTTAAAAAATTATCAAATATTTGGAAAAACACACTTATCAAATTTTAATCTAGTCCATCTATATACATATAATCAATATCCACCAAATAATCTAATTCTCTCATTTCCTAAAACATGATTTGAAGACTATTTATATTTAGGTTAATATTATCAACATCTACATGGTATTTGGATAATTAGTGAAGTTTCTCACGATAAAATGTAGATATATGATTGACAATTTCTTGAATTTTCTCTCTAAAATCATTAATTATAGTTGCAACTAAAACTAGATTTCCACAATGATTTTTGTCATTGAAAAAAATAAATTTCAACATTTTGGCCTTAATATCAATCTCCATCATCACATAACTTCCAAGTAACTTTGCATTATTGAATTTTAGAAAGAATTATTGGAGAGATTGGATCCTAAATTTCCTATCCTAGAGGAATTCATTTTGAGATATGACTTCTTACTTATTGATGACTCCTTTTTCAATAAGGCCAATAGAGGAAAATTTTGAGAATTTAATTAGCTTGGGGATGAACTCTTTCCAGTTTTATTTTATTTTTTCTAAAACCCACTTTATTTTATTGTTAATTGTTACCATTGTGACCAAACTTCAAAGACCATGATTTATGTAATGAGAATTATTGAAGTTCCTTGATCAATAATCCTTTCGATCTAATATTTCACTAAATTTCCCATTTGACCTACCTCTTTCACTTTCTGTAATAGCTTAGCAAGAAGACTTGATGAAGTAATTTTTGGTTGAATTGGTTTTATCAATCTCTGTATCATTGAATTATTTTTTTCTATTTTTTCTTTTAAGTCATCTTTCATTGCAATGTCCTTATCCATTTTATCAAAAATGGTCCCAATTGCCAACTTTACATCTCCCTTCATTCCTTCTCTGGTAAACTTTGCTAAATGAACCCTTGATACCTAATAGTCTTCAATTATTATTTTTTATTTATATTTTTTTACTACAAGAATTGCTAATTATTCGTATTTCTATCTTTTTTCATCCATTACCCTCCATGAGACTGTTCTCACTTTAATAGAATTTTTTTTAAAGAGATTATGATAGTCCCAATGTCACTCTCCTTAGGTTCAAAAACTTTTCTTATTTTATTCACCACTGTGGACAACCAATCTAATGTTGTTGTGCTAGAATAAGTAGGTGGGATAGATGTTGAGACTTGTGATACCAACATTTCTAGAGTGGAAGAAGGAAACTTTTTAGTTGTCGACCTTGAAAATATGTTTATACTTTTTCCTATTTGAATTTTTTTTCAATTGGAGTTGTTATAGAGGAGACAATAAGAAATTTATTATTTGAAGGAGAAGATGATGAAACATATGCAACATTTTGCAGTGGGAAATTGGACTATATAAGAAATAAATATAATTTAAATCATGAAAATATTGGGTTATATTATCTACAACTTTTTGAGAATGTTGTAAACTATCAACTTGAATTTCCTTAGGAATTGAAGAACTAGGATATATTTTCAACTAACTTCTTTATCTTAAGCTTGAGGACACTTTCATGGTGGAATTTCCTAGTAAATAATTTCTAATTCTTACATTTATTCTATCACTAGTGGTTCTTTAATTGGACCTACTTCATCAACTTTATCTAATTGATAATGTTTTTATTTATAGAATCTACCAAATTCATCTTCCTGAGGAGGTGTGGGAAAATAATCATTTCAAAAATATACTCCTTTGCTGAACCACTTAAGAGTCCTTTCACATGCTTCCCTTATTTTAATGTTGAGAGAAGTAGATAACTTATTATTCTAATGGACTATAGTTAGTTTATGTGTTATGATGTTACATTTTTGAAAGATAGGATCCAATATGACCTTATCATCCACCATGTACTTTGGCACTTTCATTATGCCAAATTTGACTATTCACTTGGTGGTATGGTATGAATAGTTTATGATCTTGACCATTTTCTCATCATCACGATCTATCCAATAATCCTCAAAGTGTGAGAGATGTGGGAATGAAGGTACAAGGTTATGCTCAATAAATCCCCTAATGTCAAATGCAAACCTGCTCTCAAATTTTTTGAGATTACTATGAGACATATTTATCCACTAACTTGGCTTTTATCAATGATGGAAAATTATACCTACCAAAATAAATAAAAAATTTAACTCATGTTTTATGTCAACATATAAAAAATTATGTTTCAAAAAGTTGTCTCTCCATTTCCAACAATGCCTACTTATCATTGACATATTGCGAAAGCATATAAGGAGCACTCTTGTAGCCACTGATTCTTACATAACTAAAAGTTAGGAATAATATGAATTAAGATCCCCATTTGGATATCTTTATGGTGGACACTATTGATATTCTCATGTTGAAAAAATCTTTTTCAAACAATTGAATGACAAAATGAATAAAACAATCATTTACCCTTTTGAAATTATAGTTGTTTTATTTCAATGCTAGTTGGGGATAGATTTCATATACTATTGTCTTATCAAAATCACCCATTATATGAAATACATCAAAATATATTCAAATTGCCATGACGTAAATGAACTATGAAATCATATAAAACTTTGATGTGAATTTCACTTCCATTAGTTGTTTATGAATTGCATCACTGATCAACTATCCCCAATTGAGATATTCCTTTCTCTTGAGAATGATCAAAATAAATCTATAGATTCATGTCTAAAAATTCTTTGTTGTTTGGCTTCCCACTATTCTATGTAATAGTGTTATTGTGTCATTTATTTCATTCTGGAAATTAGACCTCAAAATATTCTTTAGGAGCTGCATGGAAGAATGTTTTAGATTACTAAAACACTTATGGCTGACATTTTTAGAACATGAAATAATATTATCATCCCAAAAACATTGAGAATACTCGGTATCCAAATCTATAAAAGATTCCTAATCTAAAAGGTGAAAAATATTATCTATATGTTCAAGAATGAAAGTTGCCACCAACACCACCTCTAAATCTCTCACTTCACTTGTATCTAAATCATAATGATTTTCTAGGTACAAGAATAAATCAAGAGACTACACTGAAACTTAGAATGTTACTTCTTGTACTAATCCACTATAAAAAATGCTCTGATAAAATTTAGTTTTATGCACTACGTTGATCCTCACCATAAATTTCTCTATGTCAATATGACCTAGATCATTATCTATGATATTTCTACTTTGGATTCCAATTGCAAGAGAGGTGTCATGTCTTGAAACTAATATTCCGTTATTCCTTTATCTTTGTTCATAATTACTTTTTATAGAGTAAAGGATGAAAACATTAAATTTTTTGGGACAACTAATAACTGAGAGATATTTTCATAGTATCTCTTTATTTAAAAACTTAACAAAATTTCATAGCTTAAATCTAAAACAAGTTATTTTAAAATTTACAAGAAGGATGTACTCACAGGGTAATTTGTACAAAATGTGGTAGTGTTTTTCAATTCCACCCATATGAATTTCAACTTTTTTATGGACCACATTTCCAAATTTTAACCATTCTAGTTTAATTACCATACAATTCAATCAGATAGATTTTTATAGTAAGGAAAATGATTTGAAAAAAAAAAAAAAAAATCAATTTTAAAATTTTATTGCTTGTTCCCGATTTATGCCAAAACACCAAAAAACAATTACCAACTAATTTTCCAAAATGTCAAACCCTCTAAGAGAAAAACATTTGATACCTTATTTTTTATAAAAACTTTAAAACCCCATAAATATATTATTTTTTATTCTCTAAACAAGGTGTATGCATTTTTGATATCTAATGAGCAATTATAAATTGTTATTTTCTCTTTTTCACTTTAAAATTATATTTTCACCTTACTATATGGCTATACGGTCGGGTTTTAGTAATCAAAACAGCGAAAAAAAATGTTTTTGTTAATTATTAACACTTTCTTATACTCCAGATAGGTCATATGACTCCCTTATGTAACTAATATGTAATCAAAAATTAATATTTTATCTACAGACTTATCTATTTAACTTTGGCACCATATGAATTGATTTTAGCTTACATAAAAATAAAAAATAAAATGTTTATTGTCAATTATTAAGACCTACTACTACACCAACTTACTTATCACTTGCGAGAGTGTGAGAATATGAGATCATGAGTACTACCATTGAGGGGTTAAGCTACACACTTCACCTTAGAAAAGTTTACAAATCTTCACTGTTATTTAACAAAGACATGTGTCAATATTAGGTGGAATTCACTAAACATGTGACTGAGAAATAAGCTAAAGAAAGAGACAAGTGGTAGGGTGTGAAAGAGTGTGAAACCTTGTACACAAGTGTGATATTCAACAAGTGGAAATAAATTAAGTAAAAACTAACCAAGCATGGATACAAAATTAATTTTGATTTCATGAAACTAGGAAAACACTCGTGAACAAACACAAATATAAGGAAGTAATTCTTTAAGTTTATATAAAAAGTAGGACATCTCAAAACTAAGACAAAATCAATTCAAATTCAAATGTCTAATGAAAGAAAATAATGTGAGCGATACGGGATTGAGCTAAAATGCATGTGACAAAAATCTAGATTCTATCTAAGTTGTTGAAGTATAAGGAAATATCATTTCCTAGTTATATAGATAATTATAGAGTATTTCCCTTAAAATTTTTAGCCTTTTAGAGTTATATGAACATTAGGTTTATGTGTCATGTTCAAGACCCAACAAAAGTATAGGCTCACTCTTTATTAGAAATCCAAAATGATTATATGAATTTACAAAAGATTTGATTTGATTTAAACCTTAATTATTCACTTAAATAACATGGCATTATTTGTATACCCATGCATTTATGTCTTTAAGCCTTATTTTAATAATAATAAACACATAGATTTATTTTTGATTCATTTGAGAATTACTAGAATATATAAAATTAAGGGCATATTAATCCTTATGTTGATTATTCCATTTTAAATATGAATTTACCTTAATATTCCAATTGTTTAAGAGTCGAAAAAATGAGCAGGACTAGTGTCTTTAAAAACAAATATATGTAGTCCATTAGTTGTTGGGTTGTGAACATCATTAAAGTAATGATCATCCCTTTTAAACACAACTCTCTACTTGTTTAAAGTATGAAGGCATTCATCTTTCTTTCAAATAATTGACTCAAACCTATGTTTATCCATTTATATTTCCATAAATATTACTTTGTCGTATAGCCTCAATTAGTTAATTTGACAACCATTCTTGGTTTGATTTACCTAAAGAATAGTTAGTCATTCCCAATTGAGACCACTTATTTACTATCTCAACATTTTAGATATTCAAAGTTTATTCATCATGAAGACAATGTTAATGTATTATAATATGTAATCATTTATTAGGCTCGTAAACTAACATTAACTAGGCACGGATGGTAAAACTACTTACAGAGAATATCAAACATGCAGGTTGATATATGGTTTTAATAATTAGTCTAAACAAATTCACTAACATTAACCATATTGGTTCCCTATAATATTTAATTTCAATGGTTTATAATTATAACCAAGTCCATTTATTTAAATATGTTTATATTTTCTCATT
>JARHVA010000470.1:1577500-1612500 GCA_037957365.1 Torreya grandis | reverse complement strand
TCTGATTCACTATATTCAAAACTTGACCCATAAACTGATCTATTGATTCTGATTCATTCATTTGCAAATTTTCAAAAGTTCTTCTTAGAGATTGCAATTTAGCAATTTTTACCTTCGTATTACCTCTATAAGTGGTCTCCAAGATTTTCCATGCCTCTCTGGATCGCGTTACTGCTGCAACTCTGGAAAATATCGATTCATCCAATCCCTGTTGGATTATAAATAAGGCTTTTGCATCTTTCTTTCTGTTCTCTTTAAGGTGGTCCTTTTGTGCTTGATTTAACGCCAGATGGGCTGCCTCGTCCTGCGGTTCTACAAAACCACTTTCTACCAAATCCCATACATCTTGTGAGCAAAATAAAGTTCGCATCTTAATTGCCCAAAAATCGTAATTCTTACCATCGAAAACGGGAATTTGAGGCTGTGAAATACTGTTATATGCTGCCATTTCTTAAGCTTGAATGACTTTTTGGTCACTGTTTCTGACACACAGTCACCGCCGTCGGTTACACTGCCGAGGTCGGTCGCTGAAATTGCCGACAAAGGTTATTTCTGCCGTCGTCGGTCACTTGTAAGTCTGGGGTCGGCCGATGTCGGTCTATAACTGCCGATGTCGGTCTCTGCGCTGCCTGCTGGCAATACCTGCGCTTTTCCTTCACCCGACTGCTTCGCTCCCCTTGCTGGCTGCTTTTCTAACCAAGGTTTTCTCTTTCTAACCTGTGCTCTTCTGCCACAACCTGTGCTCTGATACCAATTTGAAGGAAAATATGAATAGAAAATAAACAAGAAAACAAGAACTATTAACTCAGAACTCAGAAAGCTACAGCAATCTTGAGAAACACAATTCTATTCATCTTCTAATTTTCCTTTGATTACAATGTGCGCCCTTAGCGTCTTTTTATAGATTTAAAAACTAAACAATAACTGAAAATAGACTCATCTATTATTAGCTTCAACTACTTAACTAACTGCTTGTTCAAACAAACTCATATCTAACTGATTGTTATCTAACTGAATCCTAACTGTCAGTTTACTAACTGATGCTTAACAGCTTGCATGATAAAGGAGGGAGGTGGGAGAAATTATCTCCAATTAACTTGACTTTCTAACAGATTTGGACAGGTAATAGTGTCTGTCTCTGAGTTTTTGGATTTTGATTAATTTCAATGTAAAGTTCATTTCTTTGAATGAAAACAAATAGGAAAGCCGTAAAGTATTCTAAATACAGTACAGATTGTAGGCCTATTATGTTGATGTTACGATTTCAATGATTTTATATCTAGTAATGTAAATCCCACGAATGCTTTTGCATTTTGCTTACATATAAAAAAAATAAAAAATAAAACAATTCACATAAAAATTTTATAAAGTAAAAAAATATATAAATATTATTCAAATTAAATCAAAAAAAAAAAAAACATATAATAAATAACGAAAAGCAGAAGACAGTTATAGAAAGATATAACCGTACTTGGAATAGAGCGAAAAAGTAATTACAGGCATGTATCTCCTTTAGTTTTGAACTTCTTTTGTCAGAAAATTTATTTGTTGGAATGTAATTATTCCTCTCTATATATTTATGTTCTGATTTCGGGTTGATATTTATATTATGATCTCATATAAGTTTATAGATTAAATCGGTTTGTCGATCTGGATCATTTTCAACCCCCAATAACTTTGCCCTAATCAAATCCATCTTCTTCAAGATCGTTTGCATCTGCCTGATAATTATGCCTACATTACTTTATACCAGTATTTTTTAACAAATCAAACTACCGCCATTCAACCCACTGAGAGGAAAGACGACATTGCAATCGGGATCATCGGACTGTTAAGAACCATAAGGTGGAGAAACAGACTTGCGGCCTTCCACAGGTGAGGGGACTTAGAAATGATTAGCTTCTGATGTTTCAATCCCGGTAACCATTTCTGAATCTGTATCTTTCTTTTTCCATCTCGACCGTTGAGAAGCCCCAGGACTGGTAGATGTGGAATTCGCCAGAAAAAATCTTCCTCCCCGTTAAGACTGCCGTAATAATCTGTAACTGAGTAATTTTCTCATTTAGCTTCTAAACATTAGGTTTACCAGCGAGTAAATTTTAGGATGCCAATTAGCCAAGTTTGTAGGGATGCTTATGTCTGAAATGTACATAAAACAAAGTTAATAGTAGATTTTGGAAGTGAGAAAATGTTCTTTTTATATTTAACCAAAAATTTTATATAAGTTTTTATATGAAATGTATATAAACCAAATTTGTTAGTAGTTATCAAAATTTTCATTTTCTATTTTCTTTCTTAAATTATACTCTTTATTAACCCTGCAGTACACATATAAATTGAAATATTTGGTTGGATGCTACTTATATTGAGAGAAATTCATTTTCGGTGACGTGATGTTTTTTAAATAGTATTTTCTTGATAGATATATTAGAAATTATTTTTCTTTGTAAAGTTTTCAACACAATAATTTAAACAAGTATATATATTTTAAATAAATTTATGTAACATATATTTATAGATATTGTTTTTGAGATATTTATTCCACTAATATCACAATTCAATACAACATCTTGAGAATGATATCTACCAATATATTATACTTAGATTTATATAAGATATATATACTAGTGTCTAAGAACATATATAAACATGATAAAAATAGAATAAAAATTAAATAGTACCATTTAACAACTAGTCAGACTACATAAAATATCCAAACTTGTGCAAAGAAATTCGATATGATAAACTACAATAAAGGATATTAAATATGTCCATAATCCTTTGAAAATAAATTATAATCCTTCCAAGAGGGTCACAAGATAAAAAAAAGTGGAGATCTCCAACATTGTCCTAGGAATAAGGACACCCATATTTAAACACCTAATTGTTATTAATACATATGATAGGAAATAAAAATTTTATTAGGAAATGCACCTACTAGATGTATAAACTATTTTAATCGGACTTCATTCACTATCAATAAGTAAAACAAGAAATATAACTCATAGTATGATGTGCCCCTCCTAGAGATAATGTCTATTTTACTTGGGAGTAGAATTGGTCTAAGAAATTGAAATAGAAAATACAACTCATAGAAGGACATGGCGCTATTAGATTTAACTTATATTTCCCTGAGACTCCATTTTCTATCAATATGTAAAATAGGAAATGCAAATTGTTGTAGGGCGCACCCCTACTATATCTAAAATATATTTTACCCAAGACCCTATTCACTTTCAACAAGTAAAATAGGAAATAAAATGAGTAGGACATGGCCATTATGGATCTAACATCTATTTTACTTGAGACTCTATTCTCTATTAAAGAGAAGCTTCTCTAGTAGGAAAATCCATCTGCAAAGAAGAAATCTCCAGTCTCTTGTATTGAAAATATGCATATTGGTTTTTTTTAAACATGTAGGAAGATAGTTAGCACTGCTCCCCATAACCCCCTTCTCTAATTTGCATCCTTGGAAAACTAAAAAAACCTAAATAGCGTGAAACTACTCCCAAGCATAATGGTAGTAGACCCTTTCCAACATCCACACAAATCTTGTTAGTGTAGTGACAAATAACACATGTAAATGTGAGAGTATCACATACAATGAAACACTATTTCAATCACTCAAAACCAACTCAAACAATCACATGGTTAGTCCATACAAGATAAATTATAATCATGTTGTATATCCAAAGAAGCATAAACAACAAATTTGTATGATAATCATGATGCATCTAACTATATCAAGACTAATCATTGATGTTTTGCAATTTCAAGTATATATGTCTTTATCTCAAACCATATCACACCATTGTGAGAGAATAGATTAGAGGAAGAGATAAAATATAAAATTTACAATGTAATAAATCATTACCAAATACAATTCATAAGTATAATTGGAGTGCTAGTATAGAACCAATAAAATTTCATTAGTAATTAAATCAACATGGACACATATTACCAATAACATGGTTATTTATGGATGTTGAATGTTCACTTACTAATAAAGACTATAAATCATGTCGATAGAATACGAAGAGAATATTAATATATGTCTATGAAAAACATGACAATTTTTAATGATTTATGCTCAAGATGCCATGATATGATAATGATCAACATACGCATATGAAGTTACATGAAAACGTTATCTATTATTAAACATGATCTTAAAGAATTCACCATAAATAATGATTGAAACATGAACTAATTCTCATGCACTTTTTAATATATTTGATATCATTATATATTATTTTTCATATTTTTATGGACTTATCTATGTCACATATTTAATTTATTAATCCTTCTATTTTAATAGACATTATTTATATACTTTTTTACTTATCCACTTAATAACTCTTGAATCAATCACTAATTTTTCTTCCTCCTAACTTTATCAGGCATATGATCTCTTCGGATTACTTATTAATCTAATTTTCCTCTCTCAAAACTCTACTCTTCATGATATGGACATTAAAAATATGTGATATGTGTCTATCATTTTATGTAACTCTATCTAATAGAAGTTTGTCATAAAATTTCAAAACACTTTCATGGTCCTATTTATTTAAGTTCAATTTATCATAAGTTCCATTTGAAAATATTTATATTTAAAGTATGTTAAGACTATGTATCACACTTAATATTCCATCTAATTTAGACAAATTTCACAACACTTTCAAGGTCCTAATTATTTCAGTTTAATTTATCATAATTTCCTTTTGTAAATATTTATATTTAAAGTATGTTAAGACTACATATCTGACCTAATATTCAATCTCTATTTTCTAAAGTTTTGTATGCTTCTTTTATTTTGTAGTGCTCCTTTCAAAATATTTGTGTAGTTTTTGATGTAAATCACATATATATTCTAAACAAACTATTATAGAAAACTTAATTCACTTATCTTCAATATTGAACAATATTTGGAATCCCTTTTGACTTGATCCATATAAAATATAAAATAATTTATTTCCAGTACTCTTTTTAAATAAATTTTTATAATAAAACTTATTTTGTGCCAAAACAAAATTGTTTGTTTCTATCCTAACTTAAGTAAACAATCACAATAGATTAACAAGAGTTTTATGGATTATCTAAGTGTATCCATATGTATGATTATGATACAATGGATTGAATTATATCTTATTACACAACTCATTCCATAACTACCTCTATAAATATGCAAAATAATTCACATCCCTACCAATTTTATTGATAAGGGTAAAGGTTAGATTTTGAAAGTGGAGCTTCCCTTTTATAGTGGATAAATATATAGAACATTCAAATTATAAAGAGACACCTCTTTTTTTTGGCATACGAGACATAATGTAGAGAGGCTGTAAACTAGCTGCAAATTAATAACAATACTAAAATGAATACACCAAACTATGTCCCTTCCAAATAGTTAATTTTTATAAGTCAAAAGGTTATACTCAATGGTTCAATAACTTTCTTGAAGTAACCTTTCATACTATTTTTTAACACCGTCCAATCTCCACCATCACCCAAATCAAGGGAAATATTAATAGTAATCTCAAATGAATCTGAAGATTGAAAGTTATTCATAGAGACATGAGAAAAAAAATGCATTTGGATGCCTTTTCTCCCAATTTGTTTCATCTCTTACTTACCTCAGTCTATAATTCTCATCAATAGATGAAACATCCTTTTTTTCTCTATAGTAGCTAGCAATAGAGACTCTAAACATTGACTCACATGTACAATATCAACTTCCTTGTCCACTTGGACTATTAGATATTTAAAAATATCTTCCCTCCTCAAATAATTTACATTCTTATGTTTGAGGTAGAAATAATTATTAACCAATTGATCAGTTACCAAGCATTTATGATTATTGACATGAAAATTTATTAGTGATATAAATAATTGTATTCATGTCAATAGCATAGGGAATGAAGTGCCCCTCCTATTAGGAGGTGGGACTACTTTTATTGAAAACCTAAGATCATTGAAAAATAAATATTTATAATCAAAATTTGTAAATCATGGGGGTAGTGCCTTGAACATGAAATAATGAAAAGGATTTTTAGAAAGGAATGTATAGAGAGAGAAGGAAAAGAATGGATTAATTTTAGATGATAAATTTTTTGAGTTAAACACTAAGGCTTGATAAATACATCAGATGAAAAATCAACATTAAAGAGGAAATATATCTCATTTAATAGGTTGAAAAAGCATATTGGTATTCTTAAGAGTAGGAATCATACACTAGAAAACTACTTGGCCCTAATAATAAAGATTAAAAAATCTCTATATTTTCTAATAAAAATAAGAAAAATGTTATTCCTATTCCAAATAATATTTATTCTATATATTTTAAATATAAATCATAATTATAAAGGAAATTTTAAACTTAAATTCTTAGTATTAATAGTTTAAAGATGATAGTAATAGAAATGAGGATCAAATACATTGAATTAATCAAAAAAGACATATCATAAAGGAATTAGTAACACAAATCTCAAAAACACGTTTTTGTATTTATCTTATAAAAATTTATTATTCTATCCTCTTTTACAAATCTTTCACAAAATCATTCTATTTCAAACCCTTTTTACGATAGAATAACTTGAATTTATATGAAAAAATGGGTGGTTATTGTGCAAAACTACAATTTTTGCCTTTTAATAGAGTTTCAAAAATACCAATAGGAAATTACATATTAAAATAATGAAAAAATGTTTTGACCATTTAACACCACATGATAAAAACATTAAAAAAGTTTGCACTGCTTGTAAAAATACATTATCAATTTGCACAACTTGAAAAAGTAAGTTGGAAAATTTATAAAAGATAATTTCCAAAGTGAAAACATATATTTGTATAGGGAAATACAATGTGAAAATATAAGTTGGGTGCAAATGAAATAGGAGAAGAAAAAAATAGAATGCTAAGAACAATTTCAATCTTCTTATTGCTTCAATGACAAGTCTCTCTTTCATAAAATCATCAAATATTTGGAGAACCACACTTATCAAATCTTCATCTAGTCAATATGTATACCTATAATCAATATCTACAAAGAAATATAATTCTATCATTTACTAAAACTTGATTTGAGATTGTTTATCATTGAGTTAAGATTATCAACTTTTACTTGCCATTTGACTAACTGGTAAAGTTTATCATGATAAAATGCAGATATGGGATTGATAATTTCTTAAATTTTCTCTTTGAATTCTTCAATTAAATTTTTAAAGGAAACTATATTTCCACCCTAATATTTATTATTGACAAAAGTTCATTTTAACCTTTTACCTTAGTATCAATCTCCATCATCACATCACTTCCAAGTGACTTTGCATTGTTGAATTTATGAAGACACTTCTTGAAGTGATTGGATCTTGAATTTATTAGCCTATAGGAATTAAATTTGAGAGATTAATTCTTCCTTATTTATGACTAATTTTTCAATAAGGTGAATAGAGGGAAATTTTGAGAATTAAATTAACTTGGGGATGCACACTTTTTAGTTGTATTTTTCTTCAACATATCCACTTTATTTCTTTAATTAGTTGTTCACATTATGACTAAAATTCATATACCGTTGTTTCCATAATGAAAATTATTTATGTTCCTTGATTATTAATCCTTTCATTCTAGTCTTTTATTACATTACACATTTGGCCTACCTATTTAACTTTATCTAACATCTTAGAATGAATACTTGATGAAGCAATTTCTAGTTGAATTGGTCAAATAAATATTTGTATCTTTGAATTAAATTGTTTTACTTTTTCATTTAACTCATCTTTCATTTCTTTTTCCTATACTCATTTTTTAAAATATGGTGCCAATTGCCAAATATATGTCTCCCTTCATTCCTTATCTAGTAGACATTCACAAATGAACCTTAGATACATGATAGTATTCAATTATAATTTTTTATTTATAATTTTTGAATGTAGAATTACCACTTCTACATATTTCTCTTTTCTTCATTTGTTACCATCCACAATATTGTTCTTTCTTTCTTTTATATTTTAGGAAAAGGGATTTTCAAAGTCCCAAAGTCAATCTCATCAGGTTCAATAAATTTTCTTGTTTTATTCACCATCATGGAAAACCAATCTAATGTTATTATGTTCAAATAATTAGGGGTGATAGAATTTGAGACTTATGGGACCAACATCATCTAGACTAGAAGGTGTCTTTTCAATTGTGGCACCTTCAAAAGATGTTTCTACTTGTTCTTATTTGCAATTTTTTTCAATTGGATTTATCAGAGATGAGACAATAAGATATTTAGGATTTGATGGAGAAGATGAATAAATATGAGTGATATCTTTTAGTGTGAAAGTAGATAACATAAGAAACAACATTTCATTTAAATCAAGAAATTATTTGGTTGTATTCTCTACAAGTTCTTGATAATGCAAGAAACTGTCAACTAGAATTTATTGAAGAATTGAAGGACTAGGAGAAGATGACATGTTTTGAACTAAACTCTTTATTTTAATCTAGAAAACCATTTTATGGTGGAATGCCCTATTAAAAAACTTTTTGTTCTTATACTTCATCTATTAATATGGTTTCTTTACTTGGACCTAATTCATCCAATTTCTCTATTTCATCATGTTGTTGTTTGTAGAAGATACCAAATTCATCTTCCATAGGAGGTATAGGGAAATCAACATTTCAAATATCTACTCTTTTGATACTAGACCATACTTGAGAGTTATTTCACCTACCTCACATGTTATACTTTTTAGATAGCGACAATTTTTCGTATCCCAATCGAATACATGTAATCGCTTTTTTACAATTTTATCATTTTAAAATATAGGATCCAATGTGACCTTATCATCCACCATCTATATTATCACTTTCATTATACATAATATGACTATTTTCTTCATGGTAAAATTTGAATAGTCTCTGATCCTGGCTTTTTTATCATAATCAAAATCTTTCAAATGATCCTCAAAGGGAGAGAGATGTTGGACTGAAGGTCTAAGGTTATGTTGAACCAAGTCCCTAATGTCAGATGCAAACCTACTATCAAAATTATTGAGATTATTTTGAGACATTTATTTCTCCACTAACTTGGCTTTTAACAATGATGGACACGTATACCTACCAACTGAAATCATAAATTTAGATCCTATCTTAAGTCAAACTATCTAAAACTTGTGTGTTTCAATAATTTGTCTCAATATTTCCATTATTGTATACTTATCACTGACATATTACATAATCATATAAGGATCAATCTTAGATCCACTAATTTTCAAAAATCTAATGTTTAGGAAATATATGTTGAGAAGTGTTTTCATTGATGTGAAGGTGCATATGGTAAAGATGCATGGTGAAGTGGTATATGGAAAGGAAGCTATGTGACAAGAGATAATTTAAATGAAACCTATTATCTCTCTATTGATATATAATTTGAATTCAACCTAATTTTTCTTATGAGGTTAATTTCAAGGTTCAGTTCAAGGTAAGCATATTTGAGTACTAGTCTTTGAATACAAGGTTCTTGAGAAGCCTAGTCATAACAACCATAGCCATATCATAAACATTTGCATGATGAGAATAGATAGGTATGTATATAGGTATGATATTTTATAAGGATCATTAAAGTCATGTGATAAATTTTTTGCATAATTTTGGAGAGTTTCACACTGAGCCTACAAGAGTAAGACCTTAAGCCCAATATATAACTAGATTTGTTCTAAATCCTATCTAACCTAATGAGGTGTCATGAGGTATTATCAAGGAGTATGAATAAATTATGTTATTTTTTAAGAATGGTAATAGGTTTTATGACATGTATATGAGGTGTTGATAGCTTGGACAATGGCTAGAAGGTTAGTTTCAAGGTCTAAAGAATAAAGAGAGAGATGGTGACCAGATGGGGTATCAGGATCAGTTTTTAAGGAAAGTGTGAGTATGTGAGAATTGAAATAACTATATCATGTTTTCCTAGGTGTGTTTGAATTTTTTGAGGTTAAATTTTGGAAAATAAGGCATGAAAAGTGGCATTGAGGTTTATTAAATGCACAGAATCAAGGGTTCTCAAACCATGAAAAATTTTCAATTTTTCATTAGCATATGTAACATCTGCATGGGAACCTAATATATTTAGCTCAAATTTTCAAGCATTTGTTTCTATAATTATGGGCAATGCTTTATAAATGATCATTAAGATTGAATGATGGTTTAAATCATTAAAGAACCTAAATAATGACCCAATATGAATGAAATTATTCTAAAGTAATTAGAATGAATTTAAAAATCTATTTTAGTGATTTTAGGTTGTATTTAAGTCTCCTACACACCTCTAGGTGTTATTTTATTCTTAGGTGAGTCAGTGGCCCCTAAAAAAGGCCTTATTTCTCAAAGATTTGATGTAGAAGTCAAAGTTGACACGATTAAATTTGATAAAAGGATGAATGTTAAATATTAATACTTGTATTTTATGTACATGGTGGTTTATTATAATATAATATCCTTCAGGTGTGATAAACCTATCTTTAAAGTTGACCTACTAGTAAAAGGCCTAATAGTGCAAATAATGAGAAAACTAGGCAGAAGTGAAAAGTTGATTAGGGATGTGGTATCATGGATTAGGGATGAATAAAAATGCAAGGATAATTTTTTAAATACCTTTAATACATGTTCTTTTTTGATATATTTTTTGGAGGCTAGTGGATATGATGAAAATGTTGCTCATAAGTTGACCTATCTAGTGCAGATGAGATAGTGAAAGTGTAAGGTTGTGAGATTGGTCTACAAGACCACTTATATCATTATAAAATATTATATATATGTTTTATAAGGATATAATTATCACATAAGATCAACAAAATGTATGAGGAGTCTTTGAAATAATTTATAAAGCTGCTAAACGTTAAATTCATCATGATTGGTCTTCAATGCAAACTAGCAATTTTACATAAGCAAGTTATAATGATGAGTTTAAGTCTCTATGCCATGAGATAAATAATCCAATGAATATGATTTTATTTTTTTTGAAATTTGTGTCATATTCATTATTCAAATAATTTTTTAGAGTTAGTGAAATTGATTAAAATGGTAAATCCAAAATGATTTGACTCGTTCAGGTTTGACTCTATGTTCTGAAAATAAAAGATTAGTCTACAAGACCAATAATTTACATTAGACATTGAGATATTTGTTATTAATAATTATTTATAGATTTAAAATTATATTTTTAATGTTTCATTAGTCATGATAAGTGATCTTTTAGGTTTTTAGTATCATGTTATCCATGACTATGTTTTGAGGTTAGTTCACAGTTCTGAGTGGGCTACTTACATAAAAGGGTTTGTGTAATTTTTCAATAAGTTGTGAATTATAAATCATATTATTGTGTGATTTAGGTCATATATATTCTGTATATTTGAGTTATTAGCATGATTCTTTTTCAAAATTATGTTTATGTTATAGTTGTTTATAATAGACTTTATAAATTTATGCATAGGCCTAATATAAACAAGTATTAATGGTGTGTTCTAAATAGTGATTTGAAATAAATTTTATATGAAGCCTATATGATATTATTATTGATATATTTGAGTTTTTTATGATGTGTTACTACCATGTGTGGAGTTTGGAAGTGTTTCAAGGAAGACATAGTGTAACGTGTCTTAGAATAGACCTAATGGCATTAGGTCTCTATGAGACCTAATTAAGATAAGTCAGACATAAAGAGACTGAAATAAAGTTTGATAAATGTCTATGATATTTTATAATATAAATTTCATGGCTAACCTAATATATAAAGGGTGTTTATCCAACTAATAATGATATGAACTAGTAACTTATATCAATACTAGGAAGTTTTAGGGCTATAAAAGTGTGTAGAGTGTAAGCGAATAAGATAACACATTAGTTACAATAATAAGGTATTATAAACAATAAAAATAGAATATATTATTAATTTTTAATATTTAATAGAGGTTTTACATATTAATATAAAGGTCATATGACCTAATTAAATCAAGAAGAGGGCTAGTTGAGCAAAGAAGTTTAGAGGCTAGTTTGAGAGGGATAGAAGTGTGTGAAGAGCTGAGGAAAGAGACCATCATATATTATATTAAAAATAATTTATTTTTAAGGTGATCAATTTTTTTATGTATCTAAGTTGATTCTAAGTCATCTACGAGGTCGGTGCTTCCTTGTAAGTGGGTGTTTGTTAAATCCTAGCTTAGTTAGTGTTTAGATAGTTGGGTTTAGTGCTCCATGTGAAGTTGATTCACTAAATTTGATGTTTTTACTATAGGATTATAGTATATTTTCAGATATAACTATGTTTACATACTCTTTATGGCTTCCCACACATAATTTGTGTTATACCGTGTTCTTAAGTTTCATGTTTATATTGTTGATTACATATTAATTGTTTGATCGACATGATTGAATGAATGTTCACAAATAGTAAAGTGAAATTTAAATAAAGGATTTTTAAGACTTACTCTCAGTAATTATTTTTCTAATGTTTTATATCGGAGCCTTTTGATTTGAAGCAATTCTAAAATCCTAAAGGAAGATCATAGCAACAAGGATGGGTAGTTAGTAAGCTAAAGGTGTTTCCTTTACTAGTAAGGATCCATTATTTAGTGGATATAATTTTTATTTTTAGGATGTAAATATGAATATTTTTTTTATTTATCAAGTTCATGATGTTTGGTAGTTAGTTATGGATGCTATAAATCTCCTTCTATTACACCAACTAATGTAACAGGTAAGAAAGTTTGTGAAAACTACTCCAAGGAAATGAATGTTATTCTTTATTTTTTATCTATCAAAGTTATATATTGTGAAGGTGATGATATATGTATCATCTAAAGAGATATGGGATAAATTTAATACCATACATGAATGAGACACCAAGGTGAATATGGCCAAGTTATAGACCCATTGAAGATAGTTTGAAACTCTGAAGATGAAACCATTGCATCTTACTTATTAAAGGTTGATGAAGTTGTCAATATAATTAGAGGATTAGGAGATGAAGTTAAATAATCTAATATTGTTCAAAAAATGTTTAGATTACTACTCCTAAGTTTTAATATAAGGTTTTTGTACTAGAAAAGATGCAAGATTTAGACAAGCTAGATATGGATGGGCTTCATGGCATTTTAACTGCATATGAGATGAGATGTAATGAAGGAAGACCTTCCAAGAAAGAAATAACTTTCAAATTTAAGAAGAAGTAAACAGATAAGAATTTAAAGGATGAGGAATAATAAGATGTTGTTGATGATTAATTAATAACCATGTTTATAAATAAGTTGAGGTTTAGATTTAGTAAGTATAAGGGTAATTTTCCATTCAAATGTTTTAACTATGGAAAGATTGGTCACTTTGCATCCACGTGTCTTAACAAGTATAAATCTAAACATAATGAATAACATGATTAACATCATGGAGATGATAAAAATTCTTATAATCTTGAAACAAATAAGGAGTGTTGGAAGTATGAAGGTATGAAATTGTCATTCAAGAACAAGAAGAGTTTGTATACCAAAGAGGATAACTCATCTAATGTTAGTCATCAAGAAAATTTGATAGTTATGATATAAATAATAAACCTAAAAATGACACTAATGAAACATTATTGATGGCCATAGAATTAGATAATGAGGGTTTCTCAAATGGGAAAGGCCTTATTATTGATGTAAAATTAGATGATGAAGAAATTATAGTGAACCTTGAGGTAAATTTATTAAGTGCCCTAGGGGAACTAAACTTCCAAATAAAAATAAATCTCAAATTAATATCATTATTTAAGGGCTATGAGGATAATATTTGATTATTTTTGGAAAGGCTACATAACACTACAATGGTGTATGATGAGATCATCAATCAAGTTGAGGCATAGATGGAGATAGTCAATGCAAGCCTAAAGGTTAAAGAGGAACAATGCATTAACTATGAAAAAAAAGTGAAAACCTTGGAAGATGAATTTAATAAAGCATATAGAAATTTGAGGATATTTTTGAAGTTTTATAAGACCACTAAGGCTCTAGAAGATATTCTGAGTAGTGAAAAATCTGCTAGTGATAAGATAACACTTGGTTTCATAGAAGATCAAATGATGTAGCTCAGGTCAAGGAAAAGATTATTTAAGAAAATAAGGTCAACATGGAAATAAATATCAAACAAATAAATGTTATAAGGTATGTAAATTAATTCAATGGTTAATATTTTTGTGTGCAGTCAATTTGGTCATATAGCAAGAGAGTGTAGAAGACACTCTAAGAATGACTACTGATGGAACTATAAAAGGAGTCATAATTGACATCAGTCAAATAGTTTGTATAATAATACATGATATAACTATAATAATATAGGATAAATTATAATATTCTATCCTAATATATTTATAAGGTCATCAATCAAAATAGGATGTTTGAGGCCATGGAAACAAAAAAAGTGGCAAAATTCATGACCAGTCTACAGGATCAAGTGTATTATTATTTATGATAGAGATTTATTTAGATGTAAAATCAATTCAAGAATTCCTATTTATTAATTCACATTGATGATCAAATAATTGATGAATAAATCAAGCCTGTAGTGCCAATTAAGCCTAAAAGGATATTGAAAGACATTCAGTCTAGTGAAGACATGGGGATCCAAGAATCTATTAAAATAGTGTTGTTTTAGTGATATATGTAAATATTTAAATTATTAGGCTTCATAAGGATAGTCTTATATTTGTAGAAGCATTATGGATGATTAGTTTTAGGGAGAGCTATTTGGGTTGGTGACTAAGATTGATCTATGTTGAAAATTAGATTTGTGTTATAATTTCTTCTGAAGGAGGTATGAATGATGTAATGATAATATCATTATGTTTATTCATAACCTATGTTACAATAAGGTATGATTCTAGATGGTAATTTTATGAAAAACTTTTTCATTAATGTTAAAGGTAGAGAAAGTTTAATATGAGAGTTTGATAAGATTGGTGGAGATGAGAGTGCTCAAATTGAATAATATTTTTCATCAATTACAAAGGGGGATTTTTGGAGATGTGTTTTTATTGATGTCAACGTCAAGGGTGATTTCATTTATGTCAAGTTCAATGTTGATTTCATTGATGTCAAGGTGCATCTATTAAAGATGCATGGTGAAGTGGAATGTGAAAAGGAAGCCATATGAAAAGAGAGAATTTCAAGGAAATTTATTATATATATATTGATAGAGAATTTGAATTAAACATAATGATTATTCTTAGGTTTATGTTAATATTCATTACAATTTAATTATGTTTGAGTACTAGTCCTTGAGTACAAGGTTCTTGAGAAGCCTAGTCATAAACATACTCATATCATAAGCATGTGCATGATGAGCATGGAGTGGTACGTATATAGTTATTATATTATCTAGGGATCATGAAATTCATGTTTTCAAGGTGTTGGAACACTTAGGAGAGTTTCAAGTTGAGCCTAAAGGAATAATACCCTAAGCACAAGTATACTACTTGACGAGTTTTAGACCTTACCTGACCTAATGAGGTTTCATGAGGTATTTTCAAGGAATTTAAGAAATTATGATAGTATTTGAGCATTTTAATATGTTTTATGACATTTATATGACCTATTGACAACTTGGATAGTGGCTAAAAGGTCAGTTTCGAGGCCTAATATGGCTTGCAGGTCAAGGCCTAGAGAGTAAAGAGGGGGATGGTGACTATATGGGGTAACAGGATGAGTTTCCATAGAAAATGTGAGTATGTGAAAATTAAAATAAATATTTAATATTTTTCCAGGTGTGATGACCAATATTGAGTTTGAAGTTTATAAAAAAGGCATGAAAAGTGGCTTTGAGGTTACTCGAGTGCATAAAATGAAGGGTTATCAACTCGTGAAGAAATTTCAAGTGTTCATTGGAATGATTAACCTATAAATGGGAACCTAAGATATTCATGGTAGATGGGGAAGAGTCCTATCTACAATTTCCAAGAATTTTCTTTTAGAATGAGGGGCTATGCTTTTTGAATGATCATTAAGACTAGAACATGGTTTAAACATTCAAAGAATCCTCAAAATGACCCAATATGAATGATATTATTCTAAAGTGATCATAATGAATTTGAAAAGATATTTAAGTGATTGGATGTTGTATTAAACACTTTAAATCACATCCAGGTGTGATTTCTTAACTAAGGGAGTAAGTGAACCCTATATGAATGACTTCATTTCTCAAATAATTGATGTAGCAGTCAGAGTTGACCAATTCAGAGTTATTAAATGGATGAAATTTGAATCTTGATACTTCTATTTTATTTAAATTTCTTTTTATAAATAATTTATATCCTTCAGGTGTGATAAATTAGTCTTACAATTTTACCTATCACCTAAAGTCCTAATTTTGTAAACAATGAGAAAAATAAGCAGAAGTGAGAAGTTAATTAGGGATGTGTTATCATGGATTAAATATGAATAAAAATTCATGGAGATATTTTTAGAGACATATCATACATTTTCATGATGTATATATGTTTTTGATGTTAGTGGATATGATTAAAATATTACTCATAAGTTGACCTATTTAGTGAAGATGAGATAGTGAAGGTGTAAGGTTGTGAGATTGGTCTACAAGACCAATATTATCATTTGACCATATTATCTATCTATATAGTAATTTTATAATGATAACTTATTATCATCCAAATTCATCAATATTCTTTTAAATTAGTCATATAAGTGTTGAATTTCAAAATCACTATGACTGGTCTTTAAGGCAAACTAACAATTCTAGGTAAGTGAGTTGCAATGATGAGTTTTAGGCTCTGTGCCTTAAGCTAAAGTATAAAATATATATTATTTTTTTGTGAAATTTATTTCCTATCCATTATTTTAATAATGTTTTATATTTATTGAAAGTGATTGAAATGGTAAAACCAAAATGGGTTGACTAGTTCATGTTTGACTATGTGTCCTAAAGATAAAAGATTGGTCTACAAGACCAATATTTGGCATTAGACCTTGTGATATTTTCACTTAAAAATGATATAATTATGTTACTTAATATTTTTAATTTTTTATTGGTCATGATAAGTTCTCTTTTGGGTGTTGAATATCAAATTGTCCATGACTATGTTTTGAGGCTAGTTGATAGTTCTAAGTGGGCTACTTACAATAAAGGTTTGTTTACTTTTATTATAACATGTGAAGTATAAATAATATTATGATGTAACTGAGGTCATATAGATTCTATATATTATATTTTATATCATGTTTTTTTACAAAATTTTGTCTATGCTTCAGTTGTTTAAAACAAATTTTTTGAGTATGTGCATGCCTAATATGAACAAGTACTAATGTTGTGCTCCAAGTATTATTTTTAAATAAAAAGATTTATGAATCATATATTATATTAGAACTGATATATTTTATTTTTATTTGATATTTTATTGATTTTTGTGGAGTCTGGAAGTGTTCCAAGGATGATAGAGTGTAACATGTCCTAGAACAGTCTTAATGATATTAGGTCTCTACAAGAACTAATCAAGATAGGTTACACCTAAACGGACTCAAATAAATTTTTATATATGTCTATGATATGTTTTAAAATCCATTTATTATCCTAAATAATAGGGTAAGGTTATTTGGTTGAATAAGAAGGATTTTAATAAGTGACTTATATAAGTACTAGGCAATTTTAGGCATATAGAAAGGTGTAGTTTAAGCAAATAAGATAACACATTGGTGAGCATAAAAATGTATTATATACCATTATAATGGAATATAGGATTATTTATTAATATTTTACATAGGTTATACATATGCATATCAAGGTCATATGACCTAATCAAGTCAGGAAGAGGGCTAGTTGAGAGAAGAAGGCTAGAGGCCAGTTTGAGAGGGATAGATGTTTGTAGGGTAATCATCTATTTTATTATAAAAAAGGTATTATTATGGTGATAAAGTTTTTTATTTGGATTATTTGGTACTAATCCATCCATGGGTTTGGTTTATCCTTGTCAGTGGGTGCTTCTTAAAGCCTATTTGAGTTGGTTCTTAGCTAGTTGGGTTTGGTACTCCATGTGAAGTTAATGCTTAACTAAATTTTATATTTGTATTATAGTACTATATTCCATTTGTATATGTCAGTGGGTTTTTATCCCATTTAGGTTTTCCTATAAATAACTTCTATTATCTTATATTTTTATGTTTCGTGCTTGTAGAGTTGATTGCTTATGCATTATTTTATTCACATGCTTGAATGCATGTTTATTAATACTTAAATACAATTGAAAGAAAGGATTTTGAATAATGATTTCACCCCTTTGTCATTTTTCTTCCAACACTATAAGAACCAAGTTTCCCATCTGGATACCTTCTTGGTTACCACTACTAATATCCTTGTGTCAAAAATGTCTTTTTCAAAGAGCTGAATGAAAATATGAATGAAACAATCATTTACCATTATTAATTTATGGGTGTTTCATTTCAATGCTAGTTAGGGATATGTATTATATACTATTATCTTCTCAAAATCACCCACTATATGCAATCCATCAAAATATCTTCAGCTTTCCATAATATAAATGAGATATGAAGTTATATAAAACATTGGTGTTACTTTTGCATCCATTGGTTGTTTATGAATTTCATCACTGATAAACTATGCCCAATTGAGGCATTTCTTATTCTTGAGAATGATTGAAATAAATATGTACATCCATGTCTAAAAAGTTTTCATTTTTTGACTTCCCATTGCTTTGTACAATAGTGTTATTATGTAATTAATTTAATTCTTAAAATCAGACCTCGTAAGATTTTTTAGGAGTCATTTGGAAGAATTTTTTGGTTTATTAAACCATATATTATTTACTTTCTTATCCTAATAAATATTATCACCATCCCAAAAATATTGAGAAGACTTAGGAGTCAAATGTACAAAAGATTCGTGATCTAGAAGGTAAAAAATATAGTCCATGTGTTCAAAAATGAAACTTTCCACCAATTCTCCCTATTAATCTCTCACTTACCTCATCTCTAAGTTATAGTGATTTTTCATGACTAAGACTATATTAAGAGACTGCACTAAAATTAAGAATTTTTCCACTTGTATCAATCTACTATAAAAAATTCTATGACTAAAGTCAATTTTATGCACTATGTTCATCCTCACCTAAAATTCATCTAAATCAATGTGACCTAGATTAATATCTATGATATTTTCTACATTATTATCCAATGTTGAGAAAGGTGTCATGCCCTAAATCTAATAATTCATGATTCCTTTAACTTTGATCAAAATTACTTTTTATAGAGTAAAAGATGAAGACATTAACTTTTGCGAGACAACTAATAGTTGATAAATATATGCACAATATTTTCTTTTTAAAAAAATTAACAAAATTAATAATTTAAATCTAAATCAAGTTATTTTAAAATTCACTAAAAAGAGATACTCATAAGTTAGTTTATGCAAAGTGATTCAGTGCTTTTCAATGCCACCCATATGAATTTAAACTATTTGCTTGACCACCTTTCCTAATTAAAACCATTATTGTATAATCACCTTATAATTGTATCAGAGAGATTTTTCTAGCATGGAAAATGATGTGAAATGAAATTTTACAATTATATTTTTTAATTTCAAATTTTTATAGACTATTCTTGAGTTGGGATAAAACACCAAAAATTAATTACCAATTTATTTTGAAAAACTTCAAACCCTCTAAGGTCACCAAAAGAAGTAATTTTTTTCACATTATATAGTAAAAATTTTGAAACCCCAATTTTTTATTTTATGAAATTAACAAACCCATAAATATATTATTTTTTATTTTAGCAACTCTTTTTTTTTTGCCATGGGTTGTATAGATTTTTATAGCTGATGAGAAATTAAAATTGCTATTTTCTCTATTTCAATTTATAATTCCATTTTCACCTTGATATTTGGCCATATGGTTTGGGTTTCCTACTCAAAACAATCAAAAACAATTGTTTTTGTTATTTATTGCCATTTTATTATATTCCATGTAAGTTGTATGATTCCCTTATGTAACTAAAGGAAAAACAAAACTTAATATTTTATCTTCAGACTTATCTATTTCATTTTATCACCATACTAATTGATCTTAGATTGATTAAAAATAATAAAAAGACATTGTTTGTCAAATATTATGAACATATTCCATTCCAGCGTGGTCATAGACCTCCTACATAATTCAGTGAAAAATAAAAATTACCAAAAATTTCACTTTTTAAATTCTACACCCATTCTTGATAAGTACAACACCATATAATTTATAGCCTTACCCAAAAATAATTTAAAAAAAAAGAACATTTTTAATTATATAATGTTAGTTTTTACTCCTTTGTACTACTTGTAGGGCTCACTATATGGAAAAAATGAACCAAAAAGTAAAAACCTTAATCAAAATTTTCTATTTTAATCCTCCCATTGGATTCATAATTTTGCCTTTGATAAAAAAAAATTTTGGTCTTTACTTATTTTAATTTTACACAAATTTCCTTCTTTACTAGGACTTATGGCCTAGTTTTATAATTGGCTAAAAAAAAATGCTTCCATTTTTTTTTATCTTGTTTAATTTTCATGTGGGCATATGGTTTTTGTTTGAGTTACCCAAAACATAAATAAAAATTCAATTTGATTTTATATGTAACTCCAGTTCACTAAATATTTACTAGAGCTTTGTCATACAAGTTGAAGTTTTTTGTAAGGTTAAGATGTTTTTAATTTGACATGACCTAAAAAAATAATAGAATTTACATAATCCTAGGAAGAATTAAATATTATTAGATAAAATTTGAATAATAATTCTTCAATTTGCATTAACAATTTACAAAGAGTAGAAAAAACAATTGGAATGTGGAGTTTTGCATTTATACAACTCAAGAAAGTGCAAAAACAAAATTTCAGAACTTGAGGAAATGTAATTTAAATTTTCATCCATGGGGAAAATGTAATTTAAAATTTCAAGACCATCAAAATAAAAATTTAATTTACACAAGAAGGTAAAATGCAAGATGAATTTTAAAATTACATGGTGTGTAAAATTAAAATTGCAAGTTACACTGTACATAAAAGTGAACTCGCAGATTACATGACATGAAATAAAAATACAAATTACATCGTTTTAAAAATAATCATATAATTTTACACAATTTGGGGAAAATTAGAAATCAATTGTATAACTCTATGAGATGGATTTATTTTTGTAATTTGTGGGAAAAACTAATGACATTTGACATAGGGAGCTTGCAAGTGTTTTTTATAGTTAAGTAAATATAATGCTTAGGTCTATAATTCAATTTTAAATTATTTTATAAATTAATATTAACCAATTGATTAATTTTAAATTATTTTAACGTTCAAAATTTTTAAGCTTGGGCTTCAAAATTAGTGATTTAAAACACATCTTTTGTAATATTTGAGATTTTTTGAAAAACCATGGCAATAATTGGCTCTTACTAGGATTTTTAAATAAAAGGAACAAAAATAAATTAGACTCTCTAGTTTAATAGATCAAAATTTTATCCATTAGGTAATAGGGTCTTGAATTTAGTATCAAATTGATCAACTAAAAAAACTAGTGATTTTCAATAAAATGATGGGTCTTCGAGACATCAAAATGTTGTCACATGTTGAAAGACTATGTATGCAAGGGTTTCAAGCACTTATCCTGATAGGTTATATCACATGTAAAAAGACAATATATGTGAGGGCTTTTTTTATAACATCTTTTCACACAAACTAAAATGCAAATAGAGAAATCTCTCTTAAACTCTTATGATTAACTTGATATAGAATCAATGTAAGTGACCATGATATTTTATTTTATTTTTTTATTTTATTTTATTTTACTTTATTTTATTTTATTTTATTTTTATTTTTATTTTTTTTAAAACCAGGGGTAAAAACATTATTCAAAATCAAGAAAAATCATTACACAAACAATACCAGCCAAACCGGCCACCACAATACACCAGGACACCACAGCCCGATCAACCCTCCCTGTCCTCCGACAGGATCCTTTCCAAATTAATTTTGATATCCCTCAGCAGCTGAATCTCTTCATCCACATGCCTCCCTTCTGTACCATCGAAAGCCCATCTGGCCAAATAATCTACCGCCTTATTCCATTCTCTTAGAACATGAGCAAAAATCATTGAATCCATACGCTGACTGATCTGTAAAATCTGCTGAACAACCAAGGATAACTACCAATTCACATCACTAATTTGCCGATCATTGATCATATTGATCAAGATTAGTGAATCTGCCTTGCATATCACTTTCCTCTAGCCAATCTCATAAGCACATCGCATTGCATACAAAATGGCAAGCCCCTCCATACGGTTGACCGTCTAGTCTCCCCTATGTTCCAAAAAAATGAAAATCACCGTTCCTGAAGCATCACGGGCAATTCCACCAATACCAGATGGACCAGGAATACCTCTGGATGATCCGTCCATGTTGATTTTTAAAAAACCAATAGGGGGAAGCGTCCACTTACCAATTCGCTAAATTTTTTGTTGCATTCCCTCACCTCTCCTAACACACACAGAGCTTGGTGTGAGTTTGCTTATTCCCAGTCTGTCCAACACCCCTACATCATCTCTATTCATGGGCAGTGTGACCTCACTTTTTGCCTCCACTGACTCCTGAATCATTCTACAAATTTTGCACCACACCTGAGCCCCTTCCAGCCTTTCATCACTAAAAATCCTCCTGTTACACTCCAACCAGACCTACCACAACAAGAAGATCGGTCCCACATGCTAGACATCCTACAGAAAGTGCGCAGTAGTGGTTGGATGGTTCAGTTGCTGCCATAATTCAGCCAAGGAAAAAGCGCTGGCACCTCTACATCTCCATGCCACCCACTAGGCATTCCAAAGACGCCCTGTGAACTGACATTTAAAAAAATGTGTGACGGATTCTCCTCCTCCTCACCACACAAAATGCAGTGGGAAGGTCCAACAAAACCTCATTTACGCAAGTTATCCCATGTCAGGCATCGATTCCAAGCTAAAGTCCAAGCAAAACAATTGCATTTTGGCCACGATAACTTGTTCTAGGTCCTCTTCCACCAAGTAACCTCCCTTCCTTCCCCAAATTTTTGTGCCACTAGCTCCTGGTACCCAGCAGAAATAGTATATTTACCTTTGGGGTGTGGGAACCAGGTGAGCTCATCTGCCCCATCCAAGGCACAACAATTACGCTTAGCTAAAATCCCCTTCAGCTCCACGCACTCCCTCTCCATATCTCTAATAGGCCAAACCTCCGAACTCTTCCATCTAGCTTCCATTAGCTAATCATGCCTATAAATTTTTTTGAAATCACTCACCTTATGCCAGTTAGCTTCACAAAACCTCTACGAGAGAGCTTGAAGATGGGGGTACTGAAGCGTGATGGGAGGAAAACCATCCCACGAGTCATGCCAGAATTGCGCTTCCATCCCTCCTTTACAAATCCAAAAAAGACCTCTTTTAATCAACGCAGCCCCCTTCTTAAGCGTGTCCCAAATCACCGACCCGCTACCCGACAAACAATGCCAAGGTATGTCCTTATGGGGGATCCCAGAGAGGTACTTGTGTGCCAGAATCTTGGCCCATATTTGGTCCTGCTCAATACACCATCTCTAGTACATCTTGGTAGTGAGGGCTGTACCCGCCATCGTGGATTGTCTAAGACCCAATCCACCCAACCACTTCAGGCTGTAGACAACATCCCAGCGGATAAGACTCCATTTGGTCGAGGACAAGTTCCCCGCCCACAAAAACTATCGAGCAAGAGAATCTAGATCCTACACAAGACTAGCTGGTGCCACCTAGAGCATGCACCTGTAAAGGGGGAGAGCCTGGACCACTGACTGAATCAATTGTACCTGACCCGTGAAAGATAGCCATCTGTGTGTCTAGTGATTCACCTTGGCACAGAATTTATTCAGGATAACCTGCTAGGACTCTCTCGACTGCCTCCCCATGGAAACATGTATCCCCAGATACATAACTGGAAGACTACCAATCTGAAACTAGAGAATCTCAGCGACTCTCCTTTGAATAGCCAAAGTAATATTAAAGAAGAATATGGACAATTTCTCCTCATTAATAACCTGCCTTGAGGCCTTGAGATACTCGTCCAAGCATCCATGAATATTTCTTGCCTCTCTGATGGTGGCCACTCCCATCATGGCCACGTCATCCACAAATTGAGGTGTGACAAAATTAGGAGATCACCGCCCCATCTCCATCCGAGAATCTCCCCCTCCCTTGTGAGCTCTCTGATTCTCCTGCCTAACCCCTCTGCCAGAAGTAGGAACAAATAAGGGGATAAAGGGTCCCCCTGCCTCAGGCCCCTAGTAGCCCCAAACAATCTCATGTGTTCTCCCTTGACCAAGACCGAGAATGAGGTCGAGGAAACGCAACTCATGACCCACTCAATCCACTCTCTCTCAAATCCAAAAGCCTACAACACTCTCTGAAGAAAGGACCACCTCACCCTATCATACGTCTTCAACATATCCAGTTTGATAAACATAGCCTTCTCCTTAGCCTTGGACATCGAATGGATAGCCTTCGTAGCTAAGACAATACCATCCAAAATCTGCCTGCCCTCCACAAAGCCGCTCTACTCCTCCGCAACCAGCTTCTTCAGGCACTTCTTCAGTCTCTCAGCAATCAACTTCGTCAAAATTTTGTAACTAATGTTGCAGAGGGAGATGGGTTAGAATTGGTTGAGATAGTTCGCTCCCTCCTCCTTCAGAATAAGATCTAGGAAGGTGGAGTTCAAAGCCCGCAACATCTGCTTATTAGCTTGCGACTCCTGAACCATAGCTAATAAATCCTCCTTTATGATATCCCAGAATTCCTAGTAAAACTCAATCGAAAAACCATCAAGTCCAGGGGCCTTACCTTTCTTCATCATGAAGACAACCCTCTTTAGCCCCTCTACTAAAACCAGGCAATTCCAATTTTCCTTCATGTCTTGGGACACTATCGAAGGAATACAATAGAGTATCAAGTCCTCCTTGGCTGCGTCCCTCTACCCTTCCTCCCAGAAAAGGCCGCTAAAATATTGTTCAGCCTCATTGCAGATATCTCTTGTAGAAGAGACCACCTCTCCCCTATCAGTTACCAGAGAAGTAAGCACATTACCGTGATGGCTGGCTTTGACCGAATTGAAGAATGTTGTGTTCCTATCCCACTCTTATAGCCAATCAATCCTTGCCTTCTGTTTCTATAAAATCTCCTCTCTCAGTTCCCATTCCTCGAGGGTCCTTACCACCTCCCCTTCTTTCCTTAATAAAGCCTCAGTTAGGCCCTCTTCTCTAATCAGTCTCATGACACCATTCAGCTCCTCCTATACCCTCTTTTTTTCCTGAAAGATGTTCCCAAAGCTCTGCCTATTCCATCTCTACAACTGATATTTGATGAATTACAGCTGTTTACCAAATACATACATCACTGTCCCAAACGGAGGGTGGCCTGCTCTCCACCATTTAGAGATGTGGCCATACAAATCTTGGTCTCGCAGCCACATAATCTGAAATTTGAAGGGTGGCTTCTATTGTTTGACCGTTGAAGAGATGCTGAGCCTGATTGGCCAATGGTCTAACCCCCGCCAATCTAAAATCTCAAAACTAAGCGTCCACGTACCCCCCACCCAAAAACAAGATGCCATAAATCTGTCAAGCCACTCCGCTATGAAGGTGTTATCCAACCTCTTGTTATTCCATGTGAAGCACCCATTGCTTGGTTTAATGTCTACCAGATTAAGTTCCATCATCTTTTCATTAAGAAGAGAAGAAGATGGTTCTAATTTGATACTTCCACCCCTTTTTTCTGAGAGATCCATAATTGCATTGAAATCCCCTACTAGGATCCATGGCAAATAAGGGAACTCCTTACGGACCAGCTGAATGCTATTCCACACAGCGATCTTACCTTGCAAATCCGTGGGGGCATAGACGTTTGACAACAGCACATACTCCCTTGAATCTGCACACAAGGCTACCATAGATAGCAGTGATCTGAAGGCCATCCAGATCACCGGTGTAACCTTCTTCGGATCCCAAAAACATGCCAAGCCACCTACAGCCCCATTAGCCCCAATGCATTGGCAGGACCCCTGATCCCATATCCTTGGGGCTATATCCATCATATACTCAACTGACACTTTGGTCTCTTGCACGAAGAGAATGTTTGAATGTTGACCTCTGACTAACTCCCGAATAGCTTTTTGTCGAGGGCCACTATTCAAGCCCCTAACATTCCATGATATTGTAATCATTTCTAGGGTGGCTGAAAGTGATCATCCAAGGTCTTCACCGACCCTGATTCAACCAAATTCTCCCCAATCATCTTAATTCGCTCTATCTCCTTCCTTCTGCCCACTTTCCCACTTTTTCCTGAACCTCCTTTTTTGTTGTCCTTTTGTTGAATCCCCAGGCTAGGGGGAGTTTTCCTATGCTTTTCCTCCTCCTCCAATCTTGATTGTGACGCCTTATCTCTATCCACCCCTGCTTGATATCTCCCTTCAATCAATTCTTCTAAGCTTTGCACTTTTCCTTGTCCCTCCACCATCTCAGTTAAGGACGCTTCACCTATTTCCTTTGACAGCAAAGAGACAACCTGCGCCATCTGGCCATCCTCCTCTATTAGCGCCTCTCCAACAACCAGGCCTGGATTAATTTCCTGCTGTCCCAACTCCTCCAAAATCTCAAATCAGTTAAAGGAGTCTGCCTCTTGCCTCTCCAAGAATGTCCTCTTATATCCCTTATTTCTACTCCTAGTCTTCGCCTACATGAATCCGTCTGGGTCCTTCCTCCCGCCCCCTCCAGTCTCTTTCCTTTTTTCCTCAGCTATTATCCTGTTCATGGGAGGCAAGGGAGAAGGCTGTTGTTCGTCCCTTGAATTTTTTGGGCATTTCCTTACCAGATGGTCATACTCATGGCATAGACAGCATCGAAAGGTCAATGTCTCATAATCCAATTGTTGTATCCATGAGTACTTGCCTACACACATTTCCACCGCATCTGGTAACGGCTTGCTTAAATCAATCTCTACACATATTTAAGCATATGTCATGATCTTCTTTCCTAGAGTTTGTGAGGATAGCCCCACCGGTTTTCCTATTAACAAAGCTATCATCACTAGGACATCCTCCCTGTAGCATTCCATCGGTATTCGTGGGAGGCACACCCACACTAGCACCCTATTTGGAAGCTCCTCTGCAGGGTTAACCCCAACATGCCACAACTTAAAAAAAAGCCCTGCCTGGTTATAAAAGTATGGCCCACCTTCAAACACCCTATTTCTATCCTCCAAGTAGTTGAAAGTAACCATAAAAAAGCTGTTAGCCAGCAACATCAGTTCCATTTCCCCTATCGGCTCCCACACCCTGCGAGCCCAACTTTCCAAAAAAGCTACAGATACTTTCAATCCTAGGAATTTGTAATATAAGGAATGTTTGGAGAAGTACTCAACATCCTCCTCTATCATTTTATAAGGGATAACCAGTTTCGGTCTCTCATTGCAACTTTCCAGGCAACCATTTACCTTAGAGATTCTTGACCCTCCTGTTGATCCACTGCCCTGCGCCCTTGGGAACTGTTGTTCATCAATCACCTCTTTCATTCTTACATCCTGCACCTGAGAGCTTCTGCATACAACTTCCCTGAAGCTTCTTTCCCCTCTGAAATTCTTCTGACCTTGCTGATCCATTTCACCTGTTCAACCTAGCTCTTCTTCCTCCCAGTTGCCTCTGCATTTTCCCCTACCCACCTAACGTCCTGCTGCACCTGCAAACACCTAACGAAAGGCTCCCACCAGCTAGGGCACGACTGCCCTAGCTGAACTGCACGTTGCAGCGCACGCCCAAGTTCACCATCGCATTCCCTCCCCCTTATGGCCACCATGATATTTAATTTTATGAAATTATATAAATATATAATTATTTAATCAAAAATGAACTTTAATTTGAAACGATAAAATCTCATGGGTGAAAAAATATGCATGTAGTAATAACGTGTTGGGTTATGGAGTCATATGTTGGCTTGAATAGGCAAATTGGAAAGGATTATTAAAGATAAAACCTCATAATAGGATGAACCAAAAAAGATGGAAAAATATAAAAGGAAGAAATAAAATTAAATTAATAACCAGAAAGGAAACAGAACCAAAATTATAATTCCATATATTAAAAATATGACTCCTTGTTTCTCACTGGAAATAGTGTTGGAGATATTTCCCACTAAATGGAAATAGTATATGAGTTCCAATGAAATATGGTAGATATAAAGTGTTATTTCTACATAAGTGATTAATTTTAAATGGACCCATCCAAAGTGAATCAAATTTCTGTTGACTTTTTTTTGGTTCTCTATAACTATCTCATAGTAAGACCATATTTACTTCTTATGATTCTCATTTCTTTGCTTTATTTAAAAATATATATTTAATATGAGCTCAATGTTCTATAATCCTATCAACCACCCATGCCCTTTTTTCTTCAAATTGGTGTAGGCATAAAATTATTTTATACAATGTGCTTTCAAAATTTAGATTCTTAATGGACCTAGACAATTATAGGGATGCTAACTCAAGAGTTATGTGAATCACAATATTTATTCCTTTTAAAAAATAGAATTGAGATATCCCAATACCATTTTTATATGTTATGTTATCTACTCAAAGAGCATCATATATCCTTTCATCCCAATTCATCTAATTATCATTGACAATTTTATTCATGATTGTGAACATGTTATTTTTTCTTGACTCTGCTTAACCATTACTTTGTGGATGATAGTTTGATGAATGATAAAATGAAATGTCATACCCATAGAAAAATGTAATCATATTTGAAGAATATAAGTTAGAGGAGTTATCTGTAACAATATTCTATGGGATTCCATATTGTACCAAGATATTTTATTTGATGAAGTTATAAATGACTTCTAAAGTTATATACTTAATATGAATCGATTATACCCACTTAGTGAAGTAATAAATTTATGTGAGAACATGACTAATACCTATTCTCATATGAGAACTCAATATACCAGTGAAATCTAGTCCACATTAATGAAAAGGTTATTCAACTGTCACCGATTGAAGAAGTGATACCAATCTAGGTTTACCTACAAACTACTTACATGCCTTTTACTTTCTCACCCATTCATACAAATATTTTAAAATAATTGGCCAATAGTAATGGGTCATGAGTATTTTATAATTTATTACCTTGATAAAAAAGTTCCCTTCATAGGTTTGATCATGAAAATATTGCAATAATTTTTTTTTTAATTCTTTATCAACACACCCTAAGAAGAAGCCATTAATATTTTTTTTACAAAAAGTACCATCCCATACGAAATATTTATTGGATTATACCTTGAATATTATACATTTCTCAACATTCAAGTGTGAAGGGCATTATCCATATGTTAGGAATAGGGTAATGTGAGAAAATCATTCATTATTATAATCAACAAACAACACCAGAGGAAGGTTAAGGTCGTCTTACTCATATAAAACTATTAAATAACTTGATTGAATATTTCCATGGTCTTCCATGAGTTGACATAACCCTTTTCCTTGAGCTAGTTTTGTAGGTTCTATTTCCAAATCATAATCTTGAACTTTTCTTATCTAGTTACCCATTAATGACCAAGGTCTTATTGGGTTAAGATGGATTTGGATACTGTGATTGGCACCATTACTATATAATTACAAATTAATATATAATACATAAATTTTTTGACTATTTTGACTACTACATAGTCATGATTTTATTCAAGAGAATATTTAAATTCATAATACTTGAGATTACAACTCCTAAAGGCAATTGGTGACTCAATGCCTTCATTTGTTTTATGAATAAATATTTTTGAGAGTATATGAAATAAATCATAATAATAAATGATGGATTATTTCATAAAATTAGAAAAAACCAATATCGATGCATGATAAATAACAACCTTTATATTTTCAAACACATATTTATCTTCATCATTCCACTTGAAATAAAATTTTCCTTTCATCATGTATGCAATATGTATGGTTAGATTTGTAAAACTAGGGATGCGTATCTTTCAAAATTTTACTTTCCCAAAGAAGGATTGTACTCCTAATTTACGTGTAGAAAGGAAAAGTTTGTGAAACACTTCAATCCTTTCTAGATAAATCCTTATTCTTTATTATGAAACAATATGTCCTAGGATCTTGCATTCAATATATATAAAGACATATTTCTTAGGGTTAATAGAAATACCATGTACATGGAACTTTTCAAATAATCTATCCAAATATGCTTAGTGACCTCACTTTTAAAAAAATACTACTAGGTCATATACATATACCACAATAATTTCATTATTAAATTATTAAATGTCAGATCTATTTCCCTCAAAAATATGGATCCCACATTAATTAATCCAAAGGAAATCCTCTTGTATGTAAAAGTAACTCAATGTGTTATTAAAATTATTTTGTGTTGGTCTTCAAAAACTTAAATCATGTCTTATGTCGATCTATTAAAAAATTGTGTTTTTCAACAAGTTATCTCACCATTTCCATCAATAACCACCCATCACTGACTTATTGTAGAAGGTTATAATGAACAATCTCAAATCCACTAATTCTTAAATAACTAAAAGTTAGAAAGTGTATGAACCAAGTTCCCCATATGGTTTTCTCCATGGTGGCTACTATTAATAACTTGATGTTTAAAAGTTATTTTTTAAACAACTAAATGAAAAAATGAATGAAACAATCATTTACCCTTTTCAAATGATAAGTATTATTTTTAAATGTTATTTTGAGATAGAAGTAATATATTATTGTCTTCCCAAAATGACCTACTACATGTAATCTATCAAAATATTTTTGGCTTTCCATAGTGTAAATGAGATCTGAATTCATATAAAACTTTGATGTGACTTTCAATTCTATTATTTATTTATGAATTGAATTGCTAATCAACTATCCCCAATTGAGATATTGATTATTCCTAATAATGATCCACACAAATCTATACATCCATGTCTAAATTTTTTTTGCTATTTGTCTTCCAACTATTTTGTGAAATAGGGTTATCATTTCATTATTTAAGCTATACCTCATAATATTTCATGAAACTCACGTGGAAGAATGTTTTGGTTTATTTAAACACCCATTATTGACTTCCTTAGCATAGGAAATACTATTATCATACCAATGAATTTTGAGATGACTCGAGATTCAAATGTATAAATGATTCCTAATCTTCAAGGTGAAAAATATTATCTATGTGTTGAAGATGAAATTTGCCACCAACTACCTTTTTGAATCTCTTACTTCCCTCCTCTCTAAATTATAATTATTTTCCATGATCAAGACTAATTTAAGAGACTGGACATAAATCGAGAATGTTCTTTCTTACACCAATCCACTATCTAAAATATTATCACCAAAGTCAATTTTATGCACTATGTTCATCCTCTCCCAAAATTTATCTAAGTCAATGTGACCAAGGTTAGTATTTATGAAATTTATACATTAGATTCCAATGGTGAGAGAGGTTTCATTACTTGAAATTAATATCTCATTATTGCTTTAGCCTTGCACAAAATTACTTTTTCTAGAATAGAGGATGAAAACATTAAATTTTATGAGAAAACTGGTAGTTGGCAGATTTTTTCACAATATATCTTTATTTGTGAAACTGAAAAAATTAACCTGAAGACAAAACAAGTTAGTTTAAAATTCACACTAATAGATTAGTCTATTCAAATTGCTCTAGAATTTTTCAATTCCACCTGTATGAAATTAAATTTTTTGTAGGACCACCTTTCCCAATTGTGACCATTCATATTTAATTACTTTATAATGATAACATATATTTTTTTATGACAAGGAAAATGATCTAAAAATAATGTTTTCAAATTTAGTTTTCAAGTTTAAAATTTTATCAACTATTCCTGACTCAGGCCAAAACACCAAAAATCAATTATCAATTGATTTGACAAAACAACAAACCCTCTAAGCTCACCAAAAGAAGTAATGTTTTTTCATGTTATAGACAAGAACATTTGAAACTTTGATTCCTTATTTTTTGAAATTTAGAACCCGATATATATATATATATATATATATATATATATATATATATATATATATATATATATATATATATATATATATATATATATATTAACAACTTTTATTCTCTCTCCATGAGGTGTATTTCTCTTTGACAACCAATGATTAATTAAAAATTGAAGTTTTCTACTTTTCACTTTAAAATTATGTTTTCACCTTGATATATGGTCGTATAATTGGGGGTTTCTACTCAAAACAACAAAAAAATTGTTTGTGTTATTTATTATCACTTTTTTCAAGTCCATGTAGGTTGTATGGATCTATTATGTAACTAAAAAAATAAAACTTAATATTTTATCTGTAGACTTTTCTATTTCCCTTTGGCACCATAGGAATTGGTCTTAGCTTGTCTAGAAAAAATTTAAAAAAATATATATTATTATCAATTACTATGAGCTTATTTTATTCCAATGTGGTTGTATAGCCTCTGATATAAGTCAATGAAAGATAAAATATGCAAAAAAAATCTCTTTGTAAATTATACAAAATTTTCTCAAAAATACAGTATTCTAATATTTATGGTCATACAAAAAAAAAAATCCTGTATAAATGTCATTTTTTTCTCTTCTCTATAGGTTATATAGATCACTATGTGGAAAAAATGAACCATGAAATAAAATCCTTCATCAAAATTTGATTTTTTAATCCTTCCATTGGGATCGTACATCTAGCTTTGGTAAAAACAAAAATTTGATCTTTTCTTATTTTAATGTTTCACATATTTCCTTTTTTATCAGGGAAAATGTTTTGGTTCAATATGTTTCTATAAAAAATCAAAAATTACTTCACCTTTTTATCTTTTTCACTTTTCATATGGGTCATACATTTCTTTGTTTGTGTAGCAAAAAACACAAATAAAAATTCATTTTGATTTTATCTATAATTCCCCTTCACTAAATATTTTCTAGATCTTTGCCATGGAATTTTGAATCAGATTTTTATAAGGGAATAAGTTTTTAATTTGACATGACCTGAGAAAATAAAAGAACTTGCATGATCTGAGGAAGAAATAGAGGCTATTTCATACAAGATGAAGAAGAAGTCTTAAGTTTGCAATGATAATTTACATGGAGTGGAAAAATCAATAACAACTTGGAGGTTTGAATTTACATAAGAAGTGCAATACAAAATTACATGAATTTGTTAAATGTAATTTAAATTTCCATGTACGGGGAAAATGTAATCTAAAATTCCACAACCTAGAAAAGAAAAATGATGTTTGTATGGTAATGGAAAATGCAAAATGAATTTACAAATCACACATGTGTATATTAAATTTGTAAATTACACCATATGCAAAAAGGAATTTAAAAATTACATGAAATGAAATTAAAAATGCAAATTAATTTTTTTTAAATGTGTTAGAGCATTTTTCACAATTTATGGAAATTGGAAAGCATTTGCATATCTCATTGAATAAGGATTCATTTTTCTAATCTGTGGGAAAATCCAATTGATTTTTTCATGGGGAGTTTTAATGTTTTTTCTTATAGTTTGGAAAATACAATGCTTTAGTACACAATTAAAATTTTAAAATAATTAATCAATTAATTAATTTTCAAAATTTTAAACATTAAAAAAAATTAATCTCAAACTTCAAAATTAGCGATTTAAAACACATCTTTCACAAATTTTGAAAATTTCAAAAAATTTGTGACAACAATGTCATATTAAGGGTAAACCTTCATCTTCAATAGTTTTTTACCAGTTTCATTCCCTTAATTGTAATTTAACATGTGAAATTTTTTTGTTAGTAATATATATATTAATAATTATTCTGACATAGGTTTTATGCCACATATCTTCTACTTTTGGATCCACAACATAAAATTCACCCAATGAGTTTCCTATAACTCGAGGCAAAAAAATATACCAAAACTAAAGAGGAAAATGAGGTAAAAATTACAATTTGGACTAAAATTAAAATTATCTATAAGATGGTTGAGAGTGTGAAACTAACACTTTGTAAAAATAAAATGTTTCCTATCTAAGGCACAAATATTTTCATTAATTACAACCTATCCTCATCTTATTTAAAATGACAATAAGGATTCATTTGGAACAAAGATGAAATTAAATATTACCTTGTATCAAAACACTCAAATTCTTGGAGATCCATTGGTGTAGATTTGAAAGAGAATTCCAAATGTCATTGAAATGACATATCATACCTATTTATAAATCTAATTATCTCAATCCCAAACATACATTGATATCATACCTATTTATAAATAATATAAAATCCTTTAAATATAAGTTATCAATGTATGTTTCATGCCTAATATTATTTAAGTAAAAATTTATGTCTTCTTTGAAACTATATCCACAATCACAAATGTCTAATAAAGTGTTCTTTGTGTTATAGGTAATCCTAAAAATAAAACATATTAATATCCTACCATGTACTTTATAGAATATTCAATGGTCAATGAAATCCTAAATTATTATTTCTCCCCTTCCTTAGCATGTAAAATATACAAACCTACACTATGTGTTGTGCACATCTACACTCATCTTAAAGCAATATTATTTTTTATCCAACTACACATGATATTTCATAACCAAAATGTCCTAATAAAATCCATCATTATTATCCGTTATCATATTATTACACATTGAACTTATAGGTATACACAATTACACTCCTTAAAACAATAATCATTCTTGAGTGAAATAATCTAAACATGGTGTTTAATCACCACTTAATACTTAAGAATATTATTTCATTACATATATAAAATATTTGATTTATTGATGCATATGTTCCATAGAATCAAATCAATTAACATTTAATTTCATCTTGTTCAACATGAAAATCCTTATATATAGCACATCTATAATTTTATTCGACTTACCACTTATGTGTTTCAA
>JARHVA010000470.1:1565000-1572500 GCA_037957365.1 Torreya grandis | reverse complement strand
TCTAATCCAAAACATACTTGTGCAAATATTTTTAGTTAAATAAAAATTGGATCTAAAACTATATTAAAAAACACACTTGTTGGAAAATAATATTAACATATGTGTGCAAAAAGCAAATACAAAATAACATAAATATGTTTTTTCACATGTACATTGATGCAAAGAATAAGAATTGGCATTCACTAATGCTACAAAACTAACACTATAATGAATTTTCATGTCTATAAAGGTGGCCCAAAATAATATATGCATAAACATATTTCTACATAAACTTAGATAGATTATTTATATTATAAATAATTTTTAATTGATGTGGAAAAAATAGTTAACATAGATGCTTGTATATCTATGTGTCTCCTTCATAAAAAAAAATATATAAAATAACCTAACATAATAGAATGAATATACAAAGAACATAAATAAGGTGTCACTCAATTGGAATTTAATCTCACATCATCATAACTATGATAGCTATGCCACCTAATGGGTGAAGTGGTGAATCCTCTAGGGATATACCCATGAAAAGAATAAAATCATGATGGTCATGCCATAAAAATTATTAAGATTAATTAATAATTCATTCAGATTGAGCTTCACATTGATGTGAACTCAACCTTATAAGAAAGATCAGTAGTAAATTCCAAAAAGGATATAATGAGTATGAAATTATGAATAGGTAGGTGATGCATTAGGGGACATTCAATAGTTATGTAGGTAGACTTATTTCATGTGTAACATTGAATCAACTTAATACATTTGTATTTAGGTAATAATAGAACTCGATGAAGTCTTTTACTATTTTGATGTTCTAAAATATGTTTATGAGTAATAATATTCTATCATAAGTCACCACATGTTATGTTTCATTATTTATTGTCCTAGGGTATATGTGATAAAAAAAAATTACATGATTTTGTTTCTTATCAAAAATACTTTGTATTAATTTTTGTAAAGGATTTATCTACATGATTTATTTTCTTACCATAAATGATTTTTAGTATGTTTTTATCTAGTTTAGTTTCAATCAATTTCACATTTCTAGTGAAATTATTTATTGGCGTTAGGTATTAAGATTATTATTTTTCACCTCATATGATTTAATGTTGGCCATTTAGAAAATTTATGCTTATAAGTGGTAATTTTATTTTTATACTACTTTAAATTATCTTGAAGAGTGGTGAAGGGTCCCATGATGTGTAACTATGTAATACTTAATGTTTTAATATAACATGTTATTGTGTCATGTAAAAACATCAACAATTGTGTTAATTTATTTTTTTTTGTTAATTTTTATCATTTATTTAATTTGAGCATATCACATATTGATATAAACCCATTGTATTCATTTTAAAAACATTACATTCTAAATTAGTATATTTGTGAGTATATATTTGAGTTACTAAAGGAATTGAGTTTATCCTATAATGTTGGATAGATGTTTGTAAACATTTAAGATATCTTTATGTTTGTATGTTTGAATATTGAGAGGTTGTATAGTTGGTTAGTCTAATGTTGTGTAATATCTATTTGAAGTGATAAAATTATATTATTTATTATGAATTTATTTTGTGTCATTATGGGCTACGTGGTTGAAGGTATCTCATAATTTAGATCCCTAACTATGGATAAATAAATAATTTTTTAAAATCCCTTAACTCACCATCAACAAAACAAACTTATAGCTGTATAATAAAGTATCATAAAAGGTCACCATAAGAATTTCACTTCTTGAGAGAGGAATTAATACCACCAAAAAACACCATGATCTATATGAATCTAAAATATTATTAATATTCAAAGGAAAATGGGATATTAGTGAAGAGATCCATAAAAATTGAAAGCTATCAAGGTATGAAGAGAACCCATATGAGAGTTTATGTGTATCTCTTAAAGATCCTAAAACATATGAGAAATATATAAAATATTAACAAACCATATAATTCATAAGATAATACTTGACATCCTTTTCAAAGGAAAATTTCAGTAGTAGTAACCCATGTAGAGATAGTTGATGTTTTAGCAAAGGGATTCTCCTTGTCATACATCCAATCTCATGAGCCAAGGTTAGCATTAATAGCATGAATCCTACATTCTTTCTCAAATTGGAATACTTATAAATTATATGTAATGCCTTAGTTAGCCATATATTGGCTTAGATACATGGTTATGTATTAATCGAGATCAGACCCATTGTTATGATATTTATTCATTATTTTTGTCATGATTTATCTCATATAAACATATATATCCTTTGGTGATTTTATATTGGATCACATAAGAAGATATTTTTATTATTTTTATGATATAGAAAAAAATATATTAATATGCTTTGATTTATATCTCTTCATACCATATAGGTATTGTGATGAGTTTGGAGAATGTGTAAGAGACTAGTTTTTCTAGATGGATCCTAATTTATAGTGACTATGAGATGAACTGGTTGGGTTTGAATTTTTTCCATTGGTGTTCCATCCAAGTCAACATGGAAAAAATAGGATCTTTAACAAAGACAACTATAGTAAGTAAAGATCTTGACAATGGATTGGAGATGAGGTTCACCTTGACTAGAAGTAAATATATGTCACATTATATGGCTGGTACTTATCCTTTATGCCTATTTGGTATAGAAACATGATGATATGATGGTTAATAAGGTATATTATCTATGTTTACATAGACAATAAATAAAATAATATGACAACCTAAAGGAATTATTGGCCATTAAAGTTAAATGCACCTATTATCTTTGGAATAATATCTATAAATAAACTAGAAACATCCATAACAAATCTTGAATAAATAAATATTCAAATTAATTCCACCATCAATTCATGTTGGTTAGAAATGTTTAACATGAAACTAGTCTATAAGTATCCTAAGGGAAGGGAAAATTGGAAATCAAAATCGATGATAACCCTGCATAAATTTAATGTAAAAATAACCACCTTATGCAGTATAGAAAGAATCAAAAATAAATAGGTTCATCAAAAAAATAACATAAAGGATCAATAAAAGCATTAGTGATAGATAAGATGGAAAATGGATATAAGAGACAAAGATGATCGTAACTTTATAAATAAGGATGAAGACTTTAATAAGGAATGACAACTGATCATAATTCGTAAAGAAAAGTAAAGTGAGGAAGGAGAATACATATACAAATAAAATTATATTAAATATGTAATAACTAAAAGATAATCTCATAATGAATACAATCTAATCTATGTTGATTGTCAAGTAAATTATCAAAAGGACTATTTGATAAATAATAATAATAAGGAAATAGGTAGGTCAATGGGAATGTGAAAAAAATCATAGGAAGAGATAAAAGATTAGTAAAGGTATAGTTAGTTTATAAAAAGTAGATTAAGTCATATCCTAATATCATTATCAGAATGAAATATTTCACAACATTATTCAATGTATTGGATCTAAACTAAATAATCCATGTATATCATATAGTTGATGGAAGGATTTGAAGAATTTTTTAATGCTATGGTTTTCAACAAAATTAAGATATTTCACTGGATAATGTTACAATTTTAGAGGATAAGGAAGTGGGATAGAATCATTAATTTTAGCCTATGAACTACATACAAATGTCATTTAGGTGGCTAAGTGGATCATGTCATAAAATAATCTTATAATCAATACGATCATGTGAGTGTGATTAAGTCTATTCATCTAATATGGTGAGGGTCCGAATGGAGAGAGACAAGCTTTGCAGCTCGCCATCAAGCTAGGGCAGTCATGCCCTAGCTTGTAACTAATTTTCTAGGTGTTGTGAAGAGGATTTTTTAGGTGCTATGGAAGGGAGAGTGTGGCTACGGCGAGAGTGGAGGGAAGCAGAGGTCCACGTACGCTGTTGGAAGTTTTTGTAGTGTGGGGATGGCTCAGGAGGAACTAAATAAAACCAAGAAGGAAAAAAAATTTAGTGAAGTGGTGGGTAGCTATGTGCCTGGGTAGGGGGTCAGAATGATAGAGAACTCAGTATTTGGTCAGACTTCAGGGGCAGTGGACAATGGCGTGGCAGGGGGTTCTAGGATCAATAAGATCAATGGCTACTTGGAATGATGTCAAGAAAGGCCAAAGCTTATAATCCCATTTAACATGATAGCCGAATATGTGGAGTTTTACTCCAAACATTCACTATACTACAATTTCTTATACTGAGAATCTCTCTCCCTTTTCTGGAAAGTTGGGCCAGAAGAGTTTGGGAGCCAGAGGGTGAGATGGAAGTAATGCTACTAGTTAAAAACTTATTTATGGTGAATTTTACTTGCTTGGCTGATAGAAACAGGGTTTTTGAAGGTGGACCATACTTTTATAATTAGGTTGGGCTCTTTGTGAAACCATGGCATGCTAGTTTTAACCTAATAGAGGAACTACCGAACAAGGTCCTAGTTTGGGTTCACATTCCTAGAATGCTGATTGAATGTTGTCAGGAATATGTCTTGCAGATGATAGCCTCTATGATGGGAAAGCCAGTAGGATCATCTTCACAAACCTTGGGGAAAAAAATCATGACATTTGCAAGAATTTGTGTAGAAAATGACTTGAGTGGGCCTTTGCTAGATGTGTTGGAAATGTGTGCAGGCTCATACTCTTGGGTACAAAAATTGGACTATGAGACCATCCCCTTTAGATGCCACCTCTGTCATGAGTATGGACACCTTATGAGAAGGTGCCCAAAGGCTAAAAATGTTGAAAAACAACCCTCATCCTTGCCTCCACTAAATAGTGCTACGACTGCTGACAAAGGAAAGCTAGGTGGTGTTGGTGTAGGTAAGGATCCCGAGGGTTTTATGTAGGTTAAGGCCCAGAGTAAAAGTAGAGGTCATAAGAGGTCCTTATTAGAGTGACAAGTAGAGGATTCATTTAACAAATTTGAGATATTAGATGTGTTGGGCCAACAGGAGGTCATCCCAGATTTAATCAGTGGAGAGCAATTGGGAAGGGAGTTGGGGGCGGTAGGGAACTCTTTCATCTCTCACATTTAGCACCCAGAGGAGGCTGCCTTACCTATGAATGTGGATGGGCACCTAAAAGTGTAAAATTTAGCTAATCCTATTGAAGAACTGGTTTAGGATGTAGAGGTTAAGGATAGCCTGAATCAGCTAGGGGTGTAGAAAAGGAAAGGAGAGGGAAGGCTCCTACTATCCTAGGCATTCTCCAAAAGGAAGGAAAAAAGGGAGGGGTAGAGAAAAGTGCTAAACTGGGGTGAAATAATGATATGGAGAGGATAAAGATGATTGGGGAGAATTTGGTTGAATCGGGGTCGATCAAGACTCTAGATGCTCACTTCTTGCCTCCTTCGAAATGATTACGATCTCTTGGAATGTTAGGGGCTTTAATAGTGGTCCTAGACAAAATGATGTTATGGATTTAGTAAGGAATCACTATCTTCATATTCTCTTTCTTCAAGAAATCAAGGTTTTAGTGGAGTACATGATGGGTATTGCACCTAAGCTTTGGAAATAAGGTTTATGCCAATGCATTGGGTCCCAAGGGGCAATGAGGGGAGTGGCTTGCCTATGGAATCCACATAAGGTTAAACAAGTGTCATAGATTGCTTTCAGATCTTTGTTATCAATGGTCTCCTTATGCACAAAGTCAGGAGAGCATGTTCTTCTGTCTAATGTCTATGGCCCCACTGATTTTCAAGGTAAGCTTCTTTTTTGGCATTATATTTAGCTAGTTTGTAAAGATTTTCCTTACTTGCCATGGATCATGGCTGTGGATTTTAATGCAATCTTCGATCTCTCAGAAAAGAAGGGAGGCACTGCTGCATTGGAGCCATCTTCTATCTTGCTTAGCGACAAAATCTTGGAATTTAACTTGATTAATATCAAACCAAGTGATGGTAGGTTCACTTAGAACAATAGAAGGATGGGAGATAGCTACATTGCTAAGCGTATTGACCATTTTATGAATTCTTTTTTTTGGATGGGCAACATGTGGTCATTAATCTTAGAGATCTTAGACTGGAGGGGCTCAGATCACTGGCCCATTAGGCTTACTATCTCTTCCTCTCATTAGCAACAGAGGCCACCTTTCAAATTTTAGCTAATGTGGCTAAGAGATCATGACCTGTTTGGTCGAGTGGCTGGCTGGTGGAGAGCAGGGTGACCGACGACTGGGATAACAATGTATGTGTTTACTAAGCACCTTCAATTTGTAAAATAGCAGCTTCAATGATTGAATAAGTAGTGCTTTGGTAACATATTTTAGGAAAAGAAGGTGGCACAGTCGAAGCTGGATAACATCACAAGATTGATAAGGGAAGAGGGATTGACAGAGTTTTTGCTAAAGGAGGAAGCGAGGGCTATTAAGAATCTAGAGGAATGGGAGTTGAGAGAGGAAATATTTTGGAAGTAGAAGGCTAGGATTGAATGGTTGCAAGAGGGGGAGAAGAAAACTGCTTTCTTCTTCAATTCGGTCAAAGCTCGACAACATGGTAATGTGGTCACTTATTTAGTTACAGATAAGGGAGAGGTGGTCACTTCTACTAGAGATATCTATAGAGAGGCTAAATAGTATTTTAGTTCTTTCTTCATAGAAGAAGGGTAAAGGGATGTGACTATAGAAGAACTGATATTGGATGGCATTCCTTCTATTGTTACATGAGATATGAAGGAGCAACTGATGAAACCCATAACTCTGGAAGAACTAAAGATAATTGTTTTCTTGATGAAGAAGTGAAAGGTCCCAGGTCCAGATGGCTTCTTGATTGATTTTTATCAAGAATTTTGGGAGATTATAAAAGAAGATTTACTAGTAGTGGTGCAGGAATCACAGAACAATAAGCAAATGCTTTGGGCTCTAAATGCTACTTTCTTAGCGCTTATACCCAAGAGGGAGGGGGCTAATCACTTTAGTCAATTTATCCCCATCTCCCTTTGCAATGTAATTTACAAAATTATATCGAAGCTGATAGCTGAAAGGTTAAAGAAGTGTTTGACGAGGCTGAATTCTGAGGAGCAAAGCGGCTCTGTGGAGGGCCATCAGATTTTGGATGGGATTGTGGTGGCTATGAAGGTTATTCATTCCATGACCAAGCCCAGGGAGAAGGCAATGTTTATCAAACTGGACATGTCTAAGGCATATTATAGAGTGAGATGGTCCTTCCTTTAGAGGGTCTTGCGTGCTTTTGGCTTTGAGGAGGAGTGGATAAGATGGATTATGAGCTATGTAACTATGACCTCATTCTCTATCCTGGTTAATAGAGAGCATTCTAACCTTTTTGTAGCCTTGCATGGTTTGTGGCAAGGTGACCCATTATCCCCCTACCTGTTTCTTCTCCTAGCTGAAGGTCTTGGTTGACTAATTAGAAGGAATACTAGAGATAGCATTTTCTAGGGCTAGAGTTGGGGAGGTGGTCTTCCTATTATCTCTCACCTCTAGTTCATCGATGATGTGGCTTTGATGGGTAGGGCTACCATAAGGGAGGCAAGTAACATTCGTAGTGGCCTGGACGCTTACTTGACTACCTCAAGATAG
>JARHVA010000470.1:1547500-1560000 GCA_037957365.1 Torreya grandis | reverse complement strand
TGATTCTATTCCTTATCCATTAGATTTTCTATATACTTCATTTTGTTCATCAGTACCTTTTTTCAATTATTTATTTCAATTTTAACTTAGTTGATTTTAGTTTGATCGTTGACTTGTGTTTATATTATCAATTGGTTCTCCTTCATAACATTCTTCTAAAAAGCATGTTTTACATAGTAAGAATGAGAATGCCATGAGTAATCTTATACCAAGGTGTTTCTCTCTAATTATTGAATGATTTTTTACATTTGGCATGATTTAGTAGCTTTATATTTAGTCATGCTTATATGTGAAGTCCATCAAGACTAAATATTATAATTGTCACATTGTGGTGTTGTTTATCATAAAATGTTTTAATGTTAATAATCCAACATGGCCCCTATAGGCCATTTTAAAAAAAATTATAGTGTCATATCATATTTAAAAACATCCAAGGAATGAAACAAATTTCCTTCTCCATGCCACATGACGTGATCTTGCACACTCTCATTCCAGTAATTCAAAATAATTTTTTTGTAGTTTTGAGGACTATGGAGTTCTGAGTTAATTCAATCTTATCATTTAAAAATAGTGAATTTTAGTTACAAATTTGGGGCCTCCATAGAAAATTAATTGTAAGTCATCACATGGGTGAACCTTTTGACATAACTCAATCAAAGGGGTGAAACCCCTTCTCATGTGCCACATGTGACAATGCCATAGATTCATGAATTTAGGTGAAGGCCTTTGAGCATGATATTTTGGGGTCTATAAACATTTAATGAATTTCCATGTGGATCAACATGAGATTATTTCTAATTTATATGACACAACTGTAGATCCAAGACACATGTCCTTAATCCAAAATGTTATAACATTTAATGAATCATGACATGTTTTTTATGACTCTACCCCCAAGAGGTTATGATAAGATACTAAGTGTCATCTGCATACTTTCTTATAAGGAAAGGGTGAAGTTTGAACTTAAATACCTAAATAAATTCATGACAATATGAGATCATTCCACATATCATCTGATGATAGACAAGAGGACATAACTTCACCCATATAGAAAATCCAATGACTTTATCAGACATGATATCTTGTGATCTCTTGGTTTCAGACTAATGATTGTATTCCCATCAAATTATAAAGTACATGAATATAGTGAAATTCATGTGGAACTTCTAATATCATAATTTTAGTTAAAGTCGATTATTATTGATTGATGGACTAATATTTATATTACATTCAGGAACTAAATGATCTATTCAACCATTCCTATATTGAGTGATTAAAGTGGTAGTCCAACTATGATAACATAAGATGAAGGGTTGACATGAGGAGGACATCTAGTCATAATTATCATGATTTGATAATTATGTGATCAAATTCACATTGCCTAACATGATACTTCAACCATTTAATCATATGGGATAATAGTTATTGAGATGATGATCCATTGTGATGGTAATGTGATGATTATGAGGACATTTGCGGATGCCTTGAACTGGAAGCTTTAGTTTAATAAAGAAAAGGAGGTTTTATAACATTATATTAATGTCCCAATATTAAAGGAATAGTATTTTATGGGATGATAACCCATGGCCATAATTATAACCTAGTAATAACATTATCAACTAAGATGAATTGTTAGACCTTCCATATTAATCTAAAAGTATTAATGATGGATTAACAAGATCATAATGGTTAAAAATTAAGTAGATATTTTTTGTGAATATGTTGTTAAATAATGTTTTAATTTAATTTCCATAAGTGCAAATCGATTTGATGAAAAAAATTTAGTTGATTGCTTAAGTAGTATATGAGGGTGATATATAGTGGTATTAGAGTGTGGTGAAATTACATTGGGCATTTGGTGAAACTCTATTCTAATGGTATTTGCATATAAACTTAAACTTGTGACATTAAGATAAGAACTTATTAATTTCATTGGTACTTGATGGTCCTAATTTAGAGCTCATAACATGAAAAACTGAATGGTTGTTCATAAATGACATGTTTGGAAAACTCCTCTGGAAATTTTAATCTAAAATTTGAATTTTAACTAAGTGAGCCAAGACTCTGTTAGAGAAAAAATAAAACATTAAATGACTATGTGAATTTTTTTTGACATTGTAACCTAAAAAACTAGTTTAAATTTCAAGAATTCAATGTAAGGAAGTGAATGAAACCTTTTTTCATCTAGTTATGAGTTTTCATTGTTTTAAGTTGGGTTGAGAATATTATTATATGTCGTGCTAACTATTATCAATTGGATTTTCACCCCTTTATGAGATAACTATCTCTCCTTATCCATGTGACAAAATAGAGACATCTATCTTGTTGTGGGTAACAATTTGTTGAGATGAATCTCTAGAATGGCTAGTTCTCTTGATGCATTCTTTGATGCAATTTCTTGCCTATCAATGTTGGATGAAAATATTTTAGAAAATAAATAATAAATATTAAAATTATGATTCAAAATTATTTTATTTTCTCCTATGATTTTAATTTAATATACTTACAGCTAAATAAGGCTTCTTTCACATAGAATTGACAATTCAAGTTGCATTGTCACATTAGTGTTTCATAAGATAGGTTCAATAAGGTATTTGGTAATTAAGAGAGAAATGAATGATTAATTGAGATAATATAGTCATATATAAATTATAATACACTCATACTCTTTAAAATAACACTAACAAAAACCTATAATAATCACTCTTCTACACACTTGGTGAATAATCAAGGATAACATGCTATAAAATATAATCTTTCACTGGACAAGAACAACAAGATTAAAATAAAATATAATTATATAGAATGTAAGTAGGAAAAATCACTTGTTTATTTCTTCAAGAGTCATTATATTACAAATTTGGCCATAGTTTCACCATCAACCAATGGAGAAGAACCACAGAGTCAATATTTATATCTTTTGAGAGAGGAACAAGACATGGGTAGTCCAAAGGTCACTTGGACACTTTTAAATATCATAAAATAGGTTAAAATTACATTATAAATATATATGGGATGAACCAAGAAATTTTATGAGGTAAAAATGTCCATACAAGTCATGAAACTCTTGAAAAATGGCATAAAACTCCCAGTTTTGGCTCAAAAATTTGACTTTATAATTTGAACCTATTTAAACATCTAAAAACTAACAAGAGGAAGGTATGATTATTGGGATAATAGGGAATATATTTATGCATGAATATCCATTCATTGTTTTCATTCCTAATCATCTAAAAACTCTTGAAATGAAGGTATCACTACCTATAGTCTAAAAAATTGCTTTTCCTAGTCACCCTCACACTTGGCCTCAAAAATACCTTAATTCTTCCATGAAAATAAATGGTAAGGAGTGTATGAAACATTTCAAGACCCTCCATGCCCTTAGTGGCAGAAATCATGCTTTAAAAAGGTTCACACTTAGTGTTTTCACCCTTCTCACCATTGTGTCCACTATGCTAATTTTGACTAGTTGAAAGGAGAGATCTAGTTTGGAAACATAGAATATTTTTAATATAATAAATTTTCCATAGGTATTTATTATAAGTCCTAATAGTACACCCAAATTTATTTCATCTTTAAACTCCTCTTCTATGTTGTCAAAAACACAAAATGGTCAAGAAAACCTTGTTTCTCATGTTGTATATATAATTCCATACAACTCATCTTTGTGGGAGATATCATAAGGGAGTCATATACATTTTAAAATAAATTCAAATTCCAAATTATGTCATTATAGTAGCATTCCATGCTCATTTTCTCCATTGGGTCCTAATAGAGGGTTTAGTAGGGTTTTAGGTAGTTTTGGGTCATAAGATTTATTAATAAATCTTGGACATTAAACCTAACATAAAATTGATGCCAAGGGACCCTATTAACTCTTCCAAAAATACTTTGATTCCCATGCATAGTCTTATAAAATATATGATTAGTTGAAAATACTCATCGAGCTTGTTTACCACTCTTCCTACATGTTTGGATTATGTCAAGGATAGAATTTGATTTATTGTATGTCTCCTTGCACTAAAAAAGATAAATAATGTCTATTTACACCTTATAATCATGTCTTAATTGAATATATATCCTTCTAATATTTGGAAATGAAGGTGGACCTCAAAATGGTTATAGGTCTATTGAAGGCCTAGTAGGCCTAACCTACATTTAGCTACCATTTGGATATTTTTAATGTTATTTCATGTTCATGATGGTGTATAATGTATTTTAACATCATATTTTATCTTTAAATATCATTAAATAACCCTCCAATCACCCTTATTCATCCTCTTTCCTCATTTACCAACTAGGTCTAGTGGAAGTTTTCTATGTTGGACTATGTGAATGAGTAATTTGATCACCTTGAGGGGTCTGAGATTGATTAAGTAATTTAATATAATAATTTTAATTCCATAAACCTTAAAATATGTTTCAATGAGGTTTATAAATTTCCATTTCAAGTCTTTTTCTCATTTTTCACTCACTAGCTTACATCGCCAAAGTCTAATTTTATCTAGACTAACTGACCTCTAAGATAAAATATTGAGTTATATACATTATCCATTAGGAAAATTTAATATTTTATAATATATTAAAGTTCATAATTATATTTTTTACTAAATATTTTTTATTTATTCCATTATTTAAGTTTTCAACCATCTCCAAATGCCTAAAAAGGCCTCAAAATCCCTATTTTCATGCATTTTTCTTCAAATCCACCTAGGAGTCACTATTAAAAGCTAAAACCAGGATTATATACCTATTAAATATTTTTTTAATCCTATATACATACTCATGGAGCTTTTAGTTCATCCAAAAACACTTTTTCCTTTAGTTTTTTCATACATGCCAATTGAGTAACACGATTTCTTGGAGCAATTGTATGGATTGATGGATTTTGACCAAGTAAGAAAGGGGGATCATAAAATTTTCATTATGTTATGATTATTTGAACATTATATACCTATAATGAACCAATTTTCATTGGTTTAAATCTCCCTTTCTTCCCTATACAATTTCATGTATTCACTTGGCTTACTAGGTTACACCATGTTGTAGGTGTGAACACGGGTCTTAGAACATTGTAGGTGTATTGTTTATCCTATATTTATAACTCATTACATCATAAAAATTTAAATTAATGTATTTAACTCCTTTATATATCATCTTAATTCATCCTTTGGGTCCTAAAATGCATTTCTAGTCCAAACTGGGTACCTTATTATACCTTGGTTGAGACCATTATTTTTTAGGATTGTTTATAGGTTTCTTCTACTTGATTAAGGTTATTAGTATTGAAAACACACTTTTTATCTCACCTTTAAAATCTAAACCATTCTTTATCACTTTTACTCACCCTATGTTACCAAAATAACACCATAACTCATGCTTATACCACTGTTTGTATCAACTCACTTGTATGACTTGTAAGTGTGTATTTGACCTTTTGGGCCTAGAAGATGATAAGAAAAGGATTATCCATTAACTAGCGAGAGAAATTTAATGTCAACCAATTAATTTATTCACATTGACATACATCTATGGTTGAAACCTTTACTCTCCAAACATTCCCCCTTAGTAACTGGGATACCCATGTTGTAGGTCAACATCTACATAGTGCATGGACTAGGGAATGCCCATATAAGTAAAATAAAATTATATCTATTAATTTTAAGATATTTTAGGTCACTATTTTCCTTTACAACATTTTAAACCAATACCAAAATTGGTATGACCTAGGATGGTCAATCTAGAGCATAAGGTCACTTTTGGGTTTAGGCCTATAGATATCTATACATGAATTCCCTAGATTTATAGGCAAATTTAGGCTTCTTAGTAACCAATCTAGATTAGTGATCTATACTCAATAATTATCAAGGTATTTCACCTATGTAGGGTCTATAGAAACAAGTTATTATGATACTTTAAAACCATTTTCCACCTTGCCATAAGTTAATCACCAAAACCCTCCTGACTTCTTTTTTACCTTTCTAGGGACAAAGGGTCTGAAATGGTCCCTAAGTTCTTCAACATGGTTATGGCCCTCTTTTGATATATAAAAGCTTATATATTTATGTCAAAGCTTCTTTATCATTCCACAACCATAGGTAGGTGTTCAGTTGGTTCTTTCTTTATATGAAAACACTTTAGTACCCTACTTAGCCGCTTGTAGGTGAATGCTTTGGTATCCAATAGTGAGCTAGGTATTATCAAGATGAAATATCCCATGAATGTGAATTTTATATGCTTTTATTAGGCATTTCAATACACCTTTATCAATTCTAAGAGGTTTTAAATCATCTTTTTGATTTTACACCTTAGTATGACATTAGTAAGTTCCTGTAGGTGGATGTTTGGCTGTGTGTAGATAGTGAGGGTATGGAGTGTGGCAAAACATAGTGAAAATGGATTCAAAACAAATCAAAATTCATTTTTCAACCTTGAAATAGATTATCTCCATCAAGAATACTTTGAGACTAGTTTTAAAATGCCTTTTCCAACCTAAAACCACTTGTACACATCTAGGATAAAGCAAGCATAAGCATCTCATGACTGTTATAACATGGAAATTAAGCATGTGATAACATTTCAACTCTTTCACAAGAATATAAATGACATTTTTCCAAATATTTATTGTTTGAAAAATTATTATTATTATTTGATTACAACTCCATGGACAAGTTGAACAATCTCCTATAGGTGAAAAATAAAGCCAAGCATGATGTTGATAATGGAGGAAGAGAATATTACAAACAACCCAAGGGATGACATGATAAAACCAAAACATTGAACGAGGTGAAAATATGAATTTTATCTATGTGGTATGTCCTTTTCCGTTCACATAAAACCTCTGTAAAAGACCAATTTTGTAGAAGAAGGCATAAATGATTGTAACTTCACTCCTTTACTCCTTAAAAACTAAGTGAGTTGGATCATAAAATGAAATTAAAAAATTAAACCAATAATTGATGACATAAGGGAAGGGATTAAAAATCCTTTTTAAACAATATTAGTAAGTTAATTGTATGGAATTTCATAAATAAGAGAAAAAATTGTAGGGTGCACAAATTAGCAAATAAATTTGAAAGGTCAACTTCTTAGGAATGATTAATAAAGCTCAAACCACCATTCCTCTAAAAAAAACATAATATATAATATAACTGAGTATAGAATACACACCCAAGAGCATTTTTCCTAAAACCCCTTGTGTTGACAGTTCCTTTTAGAAAACTACAAGTCATTTTTGCTTGCCAAGAAAGGTGAAAAGGAGTAGAATGGTTTTGGAATTAAAATAACACTTATATATTATTTAAAATGTTTATATGAGCATGGGGAATCTGAATATTCACATTTCAACCTTTTCCAATTGGTACACATCCAAGGGAGGCCGTACAAGTGCCATTTTCTTCTCCTTTCACTAGAAAACTATCTTTATTTTTGGATAACCAAACATATTTGAGTTTTTCAGTTAATTAATACTTTTATGGACACATTGGTTATGAAATAATCTTTTTAAACCTTCACATTTCGCAAAAAACCCATACAAACCATTAAATGTACATTTTTTACCCCTAAAATAACTTAAAAGGACATGTTGGCTAATGAAATTCATGACCGAGGCTAATATATCATTGAATAAAATTAAATGGTCTATGAAACCCTAAGACATCTGTAAAACCAATTTGTTTCCTATGGCTACCCTAATTTGACCTAAAAGTCAAATTTGGTCAACAAATTGGTGACTCATAGGGGTAGTATGCCTATTATACTAAGGACTAGTAACCTTATCCTATCATAGTCAAAGGGATTCAATGAATTATTGAAGACAACAATAAATTAATTTCCTAAAATATAACAAATCAAACACAACACACCAAGGAAACACAAGAGAAAGCAAGACAAACAAGACTCACACATGTGCATAAGCACTTAGGGAACATAAGGAAAAGAAGAAACTATGTACAAGGAGATAAGAGAACATTAGTAATAATGTTTGAGATATATCTGATTTACTAGAATTTGAAGCTCCTCTCCATCCAACTTTGAGTGTTGGAAATCATTATTTTTCTTGCATTGGGTGATAACATAAGGGCCACTCTACAAAACATTAAACTTTTTGTGTCTTCTAGGCTTATCCCTTTACGATAAACTTTTGATGAAAGATTTCAATGATTAGATCCTCTATTATGAGTGTTTATCTTGTATTTATAGGCCAAATTAGGTGGTTATGGTGCATAACAACCTTTTTACAATTTTACAATGCTATAAAAACATCAATATGAAATTACAATTTGAAATGGTGTAAAAGTGTGTTGAGCACTTGACACTACTTTAAAAAGGGTTTTGGTGTTTTTATGCTACTTATAAAGGTATATCATCAATTTTGATTACTTGAAGAAGTAATTTGGAATAATTACAATAGATGCAATTTGTAAAATAAAAAAACATACAGTTTAAAGGGGAAATACAATGCAACAATACAAGCTAGTTACAAAAAGAAGTGAGAGAATAAATATTTGGAATGTTAAGAATGACTTCAATAGTTTTTTTACTTTGGTAGTAACTCATTTTATTTATAAATTCATCAAATGTATGGAGAAACACCCTTATAAAATCTGCATTAGGACCATCTATATACATGTATAAAATATCCATTGAGAAATTTAACTATCTTATTTCCTAAAACTTATTTTGAAGATTGGTTATCATTAGTTCAATATTATATGCATTGACCTTAGATTTGGTCAATTTATTAAGTTCTTCATGATCAAGTCAATACATGGGATTTACAACTTCCTGAATGTGATTATTGAATTCTTAGACCATGGATTCAAATTAAAGAGGTTTTCCATTTGATCCCTATCATTGATGAAAGGAAATTTTAATTTTTTGACTTATACACAAATTTAAATAATTAGGTCACTCCTAAGTGATATTTCAATGTTTCACTTCTCGATGAATTCTTGGATTGATTATATTCTAAATTTTATGGTTAAGAGGAACTTCGTCTGATAAATAGCTTCTTCTTTTTTATGACTCTATTGGTTCCTAGTTGTACACATCTAAAATTGACCTTGCACACTCAAAATAAAATGGAAAACAAAGATGAAAAACACAATGATATGTCATTGTATCTGAGGGAGGGTTTGGCATCTAGAATAAACTAAAGAGATAAAATGATTTAGAGGTGCGTACAAAGGGTATGGTTAGCTCCTTGGTACTTTTGGCTCTACCTAAACGAGGGTGAGAGAACTTATGGGGTAGCTTGATCACATGGAGAGATTCTAAAATTCAACCTCCATGGGTATTATTGGAATATAGAGACATAAATATGACTAGGGCATAGCCAAACTTGGACACTCCTCTAGGAAAGGGTTATCACAAGGAATGAGAAAATGATTTAAGTCACATAAAAGCTACTAAAAGAATATATAAACGTTCTTACAACCTCCATCCTAAATAATTATCAATATAAGGGTTGAATGAAAGATTCCAATGCTAATATTTAAAACACAAGATGAAAATAGAGGTTATATAATCAAGATCTTATACATTTTCAAGAAAATAACACTTATGTAACAAGGATTATATCATTTTCAAGGTAGGATAGGGTAGGAGAGTTTGTAAATTATAAAGAGGAATGGAATCATGGTGTGATATTAGTTTTAAATCCATAGGGAATGTTACAACAATCATGACATCACTTATTAAAAAGACAACAAAAAATCATAAGTGAGCTAATGAGATATACCAAATGATCATTGAAATATCTAGAACATGTACTGAATATAAACCTTTAAAAACTTTTCCCTATAAAATACATAAACTTAGGGTAACTTAACAAGTCATTCAACAACATATTCTAAAATAATACAGAAAGGGATTTCTAATCTAGATATACTCCTAAGATGACAACTAGTAATGAGCATAGAGCAAGATATCCAATCAATAACATTTGTAAAACACATCAATGCACTTCATCAATAAGAAATAATAGATAATCACAATAACCTTCATTAACTTGAAAAGAGATACTACATACATCAATACTATCAAAATGGTACCATAAGGATAAGCATGGTGATATTTCTCCCTATTAGATAGGGGAGACATAAACATGCTCTCAGAGATTGCTAATGGTTATAAACTTATAACCACCTTAGCAAGAGAAAAAATACATTCAAATAACATTTAATCCCAAAAATTATCATAACATAGGCTTGGATGGAAGTAAGTGTACCTACCAATAGAAATTGTAAATTTGACCCTTGTTCTATGTATGCCTATCTAAAAATCATGTTTTAAAAAGTTGTATCAGTAGTTACATTAATGCCCACTTATCACTTTAATATCATAGAATAATTCATAAAGCAATTTCATAGCCACTATTCCTCAAATAACTAAAACTCAGGAGTTATATGAACTAGGTTCCCCATCTAGCTATTTATGTGATATCTATCACTCATATCCTTGTGTTTAAAAGTTATTTTGAAACAACTAAATGATAAAATGAATGAAATGAATATTTCACTTTTTGGAAGTGTCAGGTGATTTATTTTAATTTAAATTGGTGATAAAAATCATATACTTCTATTTTCCCAAAGTTACCCACCACATGCAATCCATAAAAATATCTTAGACTAAAAACAACTTAGACAAGATATGAAGTCATAAAATTTTGATTTGAATTTGAATTTCATTAGTTATTTATGGATTGCATCATTGATTATTTGACCACAATTCAGATATTATCTATTCTTGTGAATGGCCTAAATGAGCTTGTACATTCATGTCTAAAAATTGTTAACTGTTAGATTCCCTACTATTCTCCATAATAGTGTTACTATATCATTTATCTTATTTTTAAAGTGAGATCTCCCAAGATTATTTAAGATTCATGTAGAACAGTGACTTAGTTTGATTAACCATCCATTATTGAATTATTTATCACATGAGAATCTATTATCATACAAAAAACTTTGAGAAGATTCAGGAGTTAAATTCATAAAAAAAATCTTGATTTTGAAGATACAACATACTGCCTATACATTCTGGAGTCATGATTTCCACCAATTCATGTTGTGGATCTCTCACTTCCCTTGTTTCTAAATTATAGTGTTATGTTAGGACCAAAACAAATTTAGGATATTTCATTATAGTTGGAAAGGCTTCATCTTGTGTCAATCCACTATCAAAAATACTTTCACCAAATTTAGTTTTAGGTACTACATTCATTCTCTCCTAAAATTTGTATAAGATGATATGACTTAGATCGGTATCTAAAATGTTCTTTACACTGGATTATAATGGTGAAAGATGTATTTCTCCCTAAAATTTGTAAATGATACTAACTTTGCCTTTTCTTGGAATTATATTTTCTAAATTAAAGGATGAATACATTAAATTTTTAGGGAAATTGATAATTTAGAAGTATTCACATAATGATGGTTTATTTATAAATTGAGAAAACAAAATAACTTAAAGTAAAACAAGTTATTTAATTGCACCTAAAAATCATACTCAAAATTTTTTCCATGTAAATTCACTTCAATGTTTCTTCAATATCACCCAACAAATTTCACCATCATGCTTAATCATTTTTCTTCATTTGGTAAAATTAAAAAGTACAATATCAAATAATATTTCTACATTACTTTTCTTTCTACCATATAATTTTGTGGTTTCAATAGGTAGAAAAAATATATTTTAATTATTCCTTTTCTATTTAATTTATCTTTTTTCCATGTAACATGGTTTTACATCCTATTTTTTGCAAATGAAAACAAGAAAAAATCAAATCTTAAAAATATTTTCAAAATTGTAACCAAAATCCTCTTTCTTGGGTTATATGGCCTCTTCGTGGGTAAAAAAATTAAAAAAAATGTGATCAAATATTCTATTTTTATATTTCTTACTTCACTCACCTTCATTAAGATATATGGCCATTTGGCTTCCTCTATAGTAAAAAAAATATTTTTTATTGATCTTGTTAACCTTTCTATCTCTCCATCTTTTGGTTTGTGATGCATGACTTAATTGGGAAAGTAGAAAAATAATAAATAAAAATTTCATGTTATTTTATGAAACCTTATCTCTTCCCTAGGATGTATGACCTTCGTTACAGGTAAAAATAAAAATAAATTGAATATTTCCTCCCTTTTTTTATCTATGTGCTCCATATGATTCCATATGTTTGTACAGTCATACAACCTCTGTGGGAGGATAAAACCAATTTTTTTTATTGATATTATTTTATTATCACTTCCCTTCACTTTTTATAGCATCATACAATCTGGTCTTAATAGGGAAAACAAAATAATATTATTTGATTCATTTTCTATTTTGTGATCTATATGTTTTCTTTGGGTTGTACAACTATATGTTCTCCTTTTGTTGAGCAGAAACATAAAATAAAATAAAATCCCTCCATCTCCTCTTTAGGTGATACATCTTCTATTTGATAGACAAAATAAAATAATATTTATTTCACTTCATATCTCTCCTTGTGG
>JARHVA010000470.1:1532500-1542500 GCA_037957365.1 Torreya grandis | reverse complement strand
AGAGGAAGTAATGCCAATTTAAGTTTGACTACAAATTGTTAACATGCTTCACACTTTCTCACCCATTTATATGAATCTTATAAAATATTTAGATAATAGTAATGGGATTTGAGTATTTTATAGGTCGTTACTTTGGATGAAAAGTATCCTCCATAGGATTGATCATGAAAATCTTGCAATAGATTTTTCTATTATTCTTTATCGACACACCTTAAGAAGAAACTATGAATGATTTTATTAAAAAGAGTGTCATCACATATGACATTTTTATGACTTGTAACATGAACATCTTATATTACGTAACATTCAAGTGTGAAGGACATTCCCAATATGTTAGGAAGAAAGTAATGTGGGAAACCCATTCATTAGTAGAATCAATAGATAATACCAAAGGAAATTCATTATCATATTGATCATCAAAACCTATTGAAGAATTTGAGTAAAGGTTTCCTTGGTCTACCATTAATTGACAAAATCATTTTCCTCAAACATAATTTATTGTGTTTCATTTCCATATCATACTCTTGAATTTTTTTATTCAACTTCCTAGCTTATAACCTAGTTAGTATTGAGTCAAAATGGATTTGATAATTGTACTTAAAACCATTATTATAGAGTGTGAATGCAGGATATAGTATTTGAATTATCTATTTTCATTCACTGCTACATAGGCATGCTTTCATTCAAGAAAATATTTCAACTCATAATGCTTAAGATTAAAAATTATAAAGGTGATTATAGATACAATACGTTCTTTGTTATTATAGACTAATATTATTGGAATTGTATGTTCTAAAGCATAGAAATAAATAATGAAACTAATTTTAAAATAAGGATAAAACAATGTTAGTACACGAGTAATAGTAGACTTAATTTTTATGAATGCCTCCTTGCCTTCATTGTTTCATTTGAAATAGGGGTTTTCTTTCATATTATCTACAATATATCTAGTGAGATCAACAAATTCATGGATAAATCCTCTTAGAAATTTTACTTCCCCAAAAAAAGAATTTAGTAGTCATTTACTTGTAGGCAAGGAATTTTTTTTAATTACATCAACCCTTTTCAGATCAATATTTATTCTTAATTTCAAAATAATATGGCCTAACAGTTTACCTTTAGTCACTCTAAAGATAGATTTATTTGGGTTAATACATATTCCATGAAACTAACTTTTTTCAAAAAGAATTTATAAATGTGCATTATGGTATATCTCTTCTTTGAGAATATTGTTAGGTCATCAAGATATAACATAATTATTTTTTTCTTCAATTCCATGAAAGCTAGATCCATTACCATATAAAAGTGGCTCCTACATTGATTAACCCAAATAACATCCCCTTGTAGGCAAAAGTACTCCAAGGTCTTGTGAAAGTTGTTTTGTGTCAGTCCTCCCTATTAACTTCAATTTGATTATATCCTAACATGTTATAGAGCATTGAAAGACATTATACATTGGTTATTACTTAGAGAAATTGATACATGATTGGTAACAGATTGTCTTTGAGGGAAGATTGATAGAGATTTCTAAAATTAATGTAGATTCTAATCTCATTATTATTATTAAGGACCAGTGCTATATAAAATACCCAAGTTGAATGGTGGATAGGAAATATACTGTGAGTATCAAATATATTTTTCACTTCAAAAATAAATTTTCCTCTAATTGTTGGATCATATCACCTCTATTTTATATTAAAGTCTTTTCATCAAGATTTAGAATAAATGTATGCTACATTTCTTTAGGATGAAAAGATTTATGGTCTATGTATGAATACACAAGTATGTGAATATTCCTGTGAACAAAACTATGAAAATTTTCATTTTTATTCATGTAAACAATAATTCCTAATATTGGTAAGCCTAGGATGTTCCACGAAGCCAGTTTTAACTTTTTCATAATCAATAGTACTAGGATTCCATTTTGCATTTTACTTTTAATGAATCTATCATATTTGTCAAACAATTCTTCAAAGGAGACCAAACCTTTAGGGTATTTTTTTGATTTTGACATAATAAATCCTTATTCATCTTATTCATTGATGATTCCTTATTTTTACATGTGAGATGATGTTTCCCTGTATGAAGAATTACTCCCTTCACAATACTAAATTATGAATATATGTTTTCCTAAGGAATGAGATAATCTATTCATGATCATTGAAAACTTGCCAGTTCTCTACATCGTATGGTAGACTTAGCCTATATATTAGTTTGATTTATATTTTTTAGTACCAATATCTCCATGAAAAATCATCAAATAAGTTGATACTACCAAAGTTTTAGCTTTAGAGTTATGTTCACAAAGAATCATATTGATATAAAAAGCATCAAAAACATAAATATTATCCCATAATTTATTCATGTAATGTCTTAGATAGTCATTCTCTACCTGGTATTGACATTTGACTTGATTTGCAATAATCTCATCATCACCCTAGAATTTCAAATTTTTGATTCACATTTCTTTTGCAACCTATAATCCTTATAAATTGTCTTCCCTAGGATCATGTACTTTATGCATTATATATTTTATTTTCAAATCAGATGTTAGGTGTTGTTTGACCACTTTTGCCTAGAATGATAGCATGTGATAAATCCAATAGGATTTCTCCACCTAATTCATTGTAAAAATTTCTAACTAAAATAATACCATAAGTTACTAGAATGTATGTGACTAAAATATTGATTCTAATCATGTTCTTGGGAAAAGACAATAAATCTAATTATGTTTATTTTATTTATCCAATGAGAAGGACTTGTTTCACCTCCATATAATAAAAAAATACAAATGTTTTAGTACAAGATAGGCCAAGAGCATGAAATTTTTTTATAAGCATGACATTATATCAGGGTCTAGCATCAATGATGTAGTTGTTAACTTTACATCCTTAAAGGAATAAGGGAATATAAAATGGGTAAAATTTATTACACCTAGAAGTGACCATGACCATTGAATTGATTTGATTTGAAGTAATATGGCTAGTTAGGATTACATTGGCATTGGATCTTCTACCATTTATATTTTTTATTTAATGAAATCTACTAAACTATTGAATTGATCTAGGTATGCTCTTAAGTAGTCAGTTTGTGACATATAGATTTTAGTTTCATTGACATGATCAATTACATCAAAATCAACAAAATAACTAGAAGTACTTTCAATAAGTTATAAAACATTAACATTACTGGCATAAGAATAAATACATTTTTGTGGTTTCTTTCCCTTTTTCTGCACTAATGGAGTAGTTACTTATAGGAGGATAAATTTTGAATCTTACTCATATGGATAACAAGACTAATTTCATGATTTTTAGCTCTAGTGAAAATTGTAAAAGATTTATTGCTCATATCCCAAAATTTTATTCAAGATCATCTTCATGAGAAATATATTCTAAAAAATCATTTATCGAGTTGTCACTCATTATTCAACTTCATATTCTTTAAGAGCTTGATTTTTTATTTTTGTTTCTTCTTTGACTTCTTCACATTCAAATATTCCTTCTATATTCAGAGTAATATTAACTGGAAGATTCATGTTAGATTGTGGAGATGTTTCAATTATGAGCTTTTATTGATGAGCCTATAATCATGGATGGATACCATGAAAATGTACAAAATTTCTTACCTATATATCCTTATAAGTTAGGGTTATAACATTTTGAGGAACCTATTTCTTTAATGATGTAATATCATTAGCCATATTTTGAAACAATTATTTTGTGAAAGTATGACTAGTTATCTATACTTTTCCTCTGGATGGTTCTATTTTTAATTTACCTACCATAATTAAATCATCTTTAACTTTTCTAGTTAATGTTTGTGTTGTATATAGGTCTGCTACACTAGCTCTTCTTAATTGATAGCAAACTTTGGGTGATTAATAATTAATAAATATGCACTTTTTATTATCATATGTTTGTTTTATAACTACAAGTATTTTATATTATATATTAATACACAAAATATCTCATATATGTATAAGCTTCCTTCTGTATTTATGTCACCCATGCTAACAAAGCTTGAGCATCTTAAACATGCCTAAATCTACCTTCAAATTTTTATTTCATGGTATTTCAATTGATGATAGATCCTATGGAGATATAGTAGAACCATTTTCCCAAACAATTCTTAAGTGTCTCAACAAATATTCTAACTACCACACCTTCACGTTCTACACCAAGGACACTACAAGTTATATTAAACACAATGAGGTGATCATCTAAGTGTTGTTTTATATCTCAATGTAACTGTGTAAAGTTATGTCTCGATAATTTTAGGAGGTCATGAAACTTCCCTAAATCTAAAGGGCTAATAAATTTTCCCCATGGTACTGTCCTAGTTGGTAAAACTACTTGTAAGGGAAGGATAATTCCTAATAAAATGAGTGCTTTAGTTGTTGTTTTTCTGCTCTAAATTTGTTTATATTTCTTATTATTAAATGCAAGACATTTTTTCTCCTAATTATAATATTATGTTTATGGTTTATACTAAATACACAATATTCTTACAATTAAAAAAACAAGTCAATTTCACCTTTAGACTTACTTGATCTAATAATTTTTTTATACTAGTTAGAAATAAAATTACTGATATTGATGTATAGGTTTAAGTTGAAGAGATCTATGTTCTTTTCTTATCCAAAAAAATCTCCTTGAAGCTATTTATTTTGACCTCTATGCCAAAAAAAATTGATCTTATTCTTATTATAAAATTTTAATAATCCTAATAAATTATGTTGACCTAGTTCCATTATACCAAGAGAATATTCTCACATATGATGAAATATCTTCCTGAGTTTGATTTATCCATTTTATATTAGGTTGAAAAAAAAAGGCCTATACTTCTTTAATTATCATGAGATGGGTTTTGTCATATGAGTTTAATTATTTTAACTATGTCGGTAATCTACCTTGCTTGCCTTCTACCTTGAATTCTTAAATCTGTTTGAAAATTACTCTAGGAAATGGTTTCACGTGTTTCTTCTACATTTGGTTTATTTATAATAGTATTAAATTAAACATCATATATTCTTTTATTAAAATTAAACAATCAAAAGTTTGAAGCTATATCTTATTTTAATGTTTCATCCCAATTCAAACTAGGTTATCAAGATTATGATATCTTGCAATGGTCATGTTACACTTTATTGGTTATGTGAAATATAATGGTTTTTAAGATATCTTATACATTCTTGAATTTTTTTAATTATTTCTGTGCAATCAATTTCTTGATTAAAAATGGCTAGTGTAATTTGGAAATAATGTATAGAAACCCTACCAAAATCTCAAAAAAATTTCCTGATGTTTGACATATTATCTCTGTGAGTTTATTGTTCTAATCTTAGTTTAACATGGAAGATCATTCTTTGAGATGATGGTAGCGTGATATAGACTAAAATAACAATGTGGGTAGCATAAGAGTTTTATACATGTGCCCCACATTAAATGCAAAAAAATATTAGCAAGGATATTTATCAGGGGACAAATTATCACATTGAATTAAATAGTTTTGGCAATAAAGTCCCTGCATATTATAATAATGAGCTACCTTTATTGAAATTTGAATATTTTATTTTAAAGGCAATATTTACAGAAAAAAATAGTAAATCACGGGGTAGTATGTTTAACCTAATAGTATGAAAATGAATTTTTAAAAGGAATATTTGGGGAGAGAGTGAATGTTTTAGATAATAAATTAACCAAAACACTAATACATTATAAAGGCATTGGAGGAGAAATTAACATCAAAAGGAGAAATATCTCTCATTCAATTAGTTGTAAGTATATTCATATTCTTAAGAATATGAAGGATACACCAAAAAAATACCTAGCACTGATAACATAAATAATCAAACCTCTATATTTTCTAACAAAAATAATAAAAATATCATTTTCATCCTAGTAGGATTTCACTTATATTCAAAATATTGATTATAATTCTAGACATAAAATTTTAACCCAGTTTCTTAGATGCAACAAATAAAATATGATATCAATAACAATTTAGAAATGAGGATTAAAACATTTAATTAAGTAGATATATGTAATTAAAAATAAATCAATAGCACAATGTTGAGAAGATCCTCTTTGTATTGATTTTAATAGAGAATAAAATACAATCTTCCATTACCCAAAATATTTGCTCAAAATTTTAACTATTCAAAAACTACATTATGATCATTTATCTTGTATTTATTGGCCAAATTATGTGGTTATGGTACACAACCACCTTTCTTAAAATTTTATGCAGTTTTAAAAACACCAACATAAAATTACAACTTGAAATGGTGTAAAAGTATTTTCAGCACATAATACTAACTAAATAAGTGTTTTGGTATTTTAATACTACTTTCAAAGCTATATCATAAATTTTCACAAATTAAAAAACTAAGATATAAATATTACATGAGACACAATTTTTAAAAGTAATACCAAACATTTATAAGTGGAAATATAATGCAACAATACTAGCTGGTTACAAAAAGAAGTGGGAGAATAAGCTTTCGAATGCTAGGAATGACTTCAATATTTTTTTTCCCTTGATAACTACTTTTATTTCATAAATTCCTCAAATATCAAGAGAAACACACTTATCAAATCTTCATTAGGACCATATATATACCTATATGTAATACTAGTTGATTAGTTCAACTCTCTTATTTATTGAAGCTTCTTTTGAAGCTTGTTTGTCATAAAGTCAAGGCTATTTGCCTTGACTTGATATTTTCCCAAATTATGAATTACTTCATCATCAAATGAAGACATGAGATTTATAAAGTGCATAAGTGCATGAGGATGGGTAATATGTTGGTGACAATGGTGTATGATCTAATAAATATGTGTATTACATAGATTCAGTGCATATGATTATGAAATACATAGAGCAAAAGAGTCAGAGATAAATATTATTCACAAACTCATAAGACATATCTCTACTTACACATATCTATTCTATAGCTACAAGGATTAGCTCTTACAGGTTATCATGACTTAGGGAAAGCAATGAATCTGTAGGATTACCCATTCATAGATTTAGTAGACCATTGACTTACTCTTATACCACTATTATAAATCTGAGGAGATTATGTAGAGATTTAATAAAAATAAAGCATGAATTTATGAAGCTTAGAACTCATAGAATAATAGTATAATTGATTTGTTATGTTTCACACTATTACTATCTCATACTTTATTGTTACAAACTAATCTAACACCATACATATATAGGGATGGATTGATCTATAATTAGGGTTAATTATATCCTTATAATCACTTAAACACTAACCTAAGTAAAATAATATTGTTATAACATAAATAATATTATGTTAAAAATTGCCAAATATAATATGTTATAAATAAACTTGTAACCATACTAATAAACTATTAAGGGCTATTTACTGCATGTGAAGTAATCAATCACTAATATATCTAAAATAAATATTATTCCTCAATAATAATATCACCAATATATAAATAATCTTAAATACGTTTATAGGGTAGATCATAATCAAGATAAAGCATCATCTCAATTATGTAACTCCATCATTTGAAACCCTCATAATTTTTGTAGAGTTTTATTTCTAATCTTATAGTCCAAATCCAATCACCAAGGTAAAATTTAAACATTGAAGGTACAAAATCCTTTTATTATTCTTACCAATCCAACCATAGGTGTTATAATTAATAATCATTGTATTCCAAAATCTACATCTATAGTATCATATTTGATTTTTACCCAAACTGAGGAGGAAACATAAGGCTTCCCACAAGTTTTCATTCTTATTAATACACAAGGGAACTATTCCCATTTTTTTTTATGAATATTACATCACCTACCTTACCTATTAAATGATCCAGTCATCATAATATTAAAACTATGCAATATAAGGTGTCATGTTTAGTAAAATGAATATTTCAAACTAGTATTTCACTTTATTCTGACACCTTGATCCATAATCCATTAGATTTAAATATACTAGCCCATCCACTACCTCTAGGTTTTTAAGCTAAAAATATCCCAATATTTAAATAGATTATGATTGCAAAAAAACATATTCAATCCTTCCATTCATAATGTTTAAATTATGCAACCGATGACCCTTTATCGACCAAGTAATTTCTGAATAGTCTCAAAGACTATGCTTTGGTATTATTATCTAACCTTAAAGTTAAGTAAGTCAATGCTTTTATTCCTCTAATAGATTCTTTTCCTGTCTATTTTTATATCAACTTTAAAATGATAATATATATTACAGATAAATTATTAATCTTAGGAAAGGGTATAATGATCCAACTCATGAAAAAGTACTTTGATATAAGATCTTGATAGGTATAATGTACAATACTATGGAAAATAATGAGTTACAATATAATTTCAAGAAAAAAAAAATTGAAGCCACTTCATTAGTCCATATTATTCAATAAATTCAAATATTTTGATAAGTTATACCATACAATGAGAGGTCTTGAATTCAATTTCCCTACACTTAATAAGCTTAATTACACTAGTACTACTAATTGAAACCTAAAGTTTCAAATAAATCCAAACTATAAGGGAAAAATAATAATAATGAATCAAAGATTATAGTTAAAAAAGTATCAAAACCTATAAAAGGGATTCTTTTGTCTGCTCCATATAAGAGGCACTTTCTGCACTTATCTCATCCTCATCATAAATTTATATAAAAGTTACTTGAGTGGAACTTTTTACCTTTCCATCCATAACTAATGGTTGATACATGTGAACCTTTACCTAGTGGAAATGTTCATATTACTTATTATGATTATCACTAACCTGTTGCACAATATATAAACACATGCATCAAATTAAGGAACAAAAAACAAAATATTACCAATGATAATGCCATTGCATTGAGTACATTCATAGAGGATTCAAGACCAAAATCAAATGAGACATCAATAAGTGTAGAAAGATGATAAACCAATTTTTAGAAATTTTGATAATTCAACCACAAACACACGCATTTATAAAATAATGTGTACACATTTCTAAAATAATGATTTTGTGTTTCTAAGTATAAATTGGCATTTGCATTGTTACATTTATTTCCTTATACTTTAAATTTGTTGTAATAAATAAAAATATATTATTGTTGTTTTTCATCCTCTAGAAATTGTATCACATCTCCATTGGTTATGACTTGGATGATAGTTTTTCAAAATCCATTTTGTCAATACATAGTCATTTTTTAGGATTTTAGTATTTAATTTAGGGATTTTAAGGTGTAATTTTTTAATTGATGTCTATTTTCCTTAAACATATAGTCATTTTTAAGTTTTGGGGACTTCTTTATTGGTTTATGACATTTTTATAGGTTACATAATTGTCAAAATAAAGATTGCAGAGCAACATACACCCAAACACACACTTATGATTCAATCCTTTATATGCCAAAAAAATAGTTCAAAACAACATAATAGTTTCAAGCCAACGTAAATGGGATAATTTATGGAAGATTTGTGTGTGGTCATCATAGTTCAATTTAAATTCATGCTAATGTAGTTTATATGGGGAAACATAGGTCATATTTTTGATCCATGCATACCTAAGCACCCATTTATGCCAATTTTACTTGTGATTAGGTCGCTTATACACCAAAAAAGACACAAAAACACCATAACCACTTATGAATAGGGTAAATACAAATACTTATAGGTAAATATATGCCAGATCACCCCATTTATCTATAAATTTAAACAAAAACTATGTGGTTGAGGTAATGTATGTCACATTTTGACCTTTACACATCCAACCACAAATTTATGTTAATTTTACTCAAGATTATCTCCATTAAAGGATTAAAGTGATGCAACAAAACCATATCCACTTATGATCATGAAAATGCAAAAAATTTTAGACAGATAGAAGAATGATTACACTAATTCACTTGTAATTTAATCCAATGTGGTGTGATTAGGGAAACATGGGTCCCATTAATGACCTAGACACGAAAAATAGAACTTTATGTCTTTTTTAC
>JARHVA010000470.1:1425000-1525000 GCA_037957365.1 Torreya grandis | reverse complement strand
TTTACAAGAAAATTATTGTAAGTTTTTCTTGGAGTAACTTTTATATTTTGATCCTTATCCCAAATAAAATATTGTATTTTACACACTCAAGTACATATTTATCCTTATAATCTAGTTTTTTCATTACATTTTAATAATATAAAAAAATCCTATTTTTAGATACTAAAATTTTGTATTTTACAATTAGTAATGTAACTATTAACCTACATTTATTATAAAAGAGTTGTTCTTCTCCAAGAAAATATTATTCACCATTGTAACACACCTACATGTTATTTATGACCCTAATAGATTATTATATAATTTTGGTCACCTATAATACCCTCTAATTTTTATTCTAAATGAGTAAGAAATACTACTCGTAAATTTTTATAACACCACATTTGCATTCTTGTCTACTAAAAAGTAGACACAACTAAATTTTCTTAAGGATTAAATTATTGTTCATGACCTAATAATGGCTATTTTTAAAATTTGAATAATTTCTATAGGTTATCCCATTTTCCTATCATGTCATTAGAATGAGAAATTAACCTAATTTACACATATAAATATAATTTAAATCCACACTTGTCATTCATTCGGAACTTGTGTGTCAAACATCTATATAGTAATACATATTGAGAAAATACATTATATTCTTCCCGACATACAAATAAGTCACTAGGATAAATCATCATCAAATTATGAATCATGCTAATTTAGGCAAAGATTCAAGATTTTTAGGATGAAGTTTATACTTTTAGGATTGTTAATATAGTGAAGGAAGACAATTTCACAATCAGGATATTCAAAAGAACTACTAATGGATTAACTTGCTTCTTTAGATTATTTCATACATAGGAAGAGGTAAAACATCAAGTGGGAAATATGGGTTATATTAATGAAATTAAACTCCCTCCATTTTTATAGGTTTTTATCCTTCACAAGATGACCTATAGATTTATGGATAATCAAGCCAATTTACAGTGTAGTAGACATAATTAAGCATCAAATATCACACATATAAAGATATACTAGGAAAACACATCAAAATTTAATATCTTAGGAGAATCAAAGCTTCCTAGGATATTAATTTCATATCTAGTTACTATCATAAAATTTCTTATTCATGCAAGGTGTCATTGAAACCAAATTCACATAGACCTAGTTATAAATCTAGACAAATCATATGATTACTTCCAATCTATTTTTGTTGTGAGAGTAAATTCATAGTCAACCGGTCAAATAATTAAGTTGGGTGTCTTATAATTTGATTTAGTTTATGTAAATATAAAATCTAATAATAAAGGAAAATAAATTATTGTAAACTCATATTTATTCTTTAATTCCATACATTATAATCTAAGTTAATTACTCTAAATTATCATATTTTGATTGTCATTGATCTAAAATTAGGGTAAATAACATTTGAATTTGTGTCATGATATATATTTCTGATGTATTTTCTTTAAAACCCTAATAACACTTTAGACACATTATTTATATCAGTAAAATGGTTAGTAAATTTAGTTGGACAATCCCAACTAGTTTTACTAAGTTGTTGAGCAATGCCTATGTTCCAACACTCTAAAGAGGGATGATAGCACATGTCATTATCACAACTATATATGTGTGTACACATTAATTTTTATTCATACTTTTTTCTATGGACTAACGTTGGTGGGGTTTCCCTATGATTATTATTTTATATTTTCTCTCAATTTATGTTTAATTGGATAATACTAGTGAAGTAGACACTTGTAAAAAGACTGCAAGTACTCGATGATTGTTGATACTATAGTGGGAATGAAAATTTGTGATCTAAGGTATGTACATAGATTATTCAAGACTATAGAGTGTTCCTATAAATACTAGTGTAAAAATTAATATGTGTATCAAGTGAAATGCATTTTTAAATATAATAGGTGGGTAGATAGATAAGGAAAAGTGTGCATAATATGTAAAGTCCAAATATTCCAAAACATACTAAAGTTGATGTTTTCTATATATCATACCAAATATACTTCTCTATAATCTATAATATATATTATTATATTGTTCATGGATATAATGTTTACAAAATTATCGAAGAGTCATATTTACTTTTTACCATCACAATGTGTGATCCATATTGTTAAAAACTTTTGAATATAATTTTTTTTATAAAATGTCTTGAATTTGTTTATCAACATAAATCACTTTGCAAATGTTATTTACTATGAAAACCAATGTTACTGAAAGGATATTTGGATAAAAACTTAATCTCATAATATGCATCTCTTCTTAGAGACAAAATAATCGGATCTTGAGACATTCTTGGAAATATTAGAATGCCACATATAATATATTAAACCCTTGGTTAACACAACTAATTTCATAAACTTATAACCCAAACTTGTTCCTAACTTTTGATTAGTGATTTTAGGAGATAGGAGGAAGAAATGAGTATTCCATAATAGATAGTACCTTAAAAACCATTTGGACCAATCTTGAATCTCTACAGCCTTATTCACTCCATTCAAATGATAGATATGAGAATGATCATATGTTCATTACAAAAATATTAAGTTCATATAAAAATAAAGTCAATTGAGGCCCCTTATCAGTAAGTGCGTTTACCTTTTCGTTTCTTTTTTATCTTAATTTTATTCAGAATAAATTTCTCACCTCTTACTTTTCCTTGTTCTTTGTATTGGTCATTATGAATCCAGGCCTCTAATAGACACTATAATTATCCTCTATCACAAAATATAATTAATTTTGTAATATTAGAATATAAATTTATGGGATTTCCTTAGGATTAATCTAAGGATATAATTCTATATGTAATTTTTAACAAATAATTACAGTATGCCCATACATAACATAACGCTTACAATAAGTATTTGGATTATTAAAAATATATTAAATTAATCTTACATTTCCATTTAGCTTTCTTGAAATCCTTTTAATGACGCTTGTGCTCTTTATTTAAATAATTATTAGAGTACTTTTTATTTGAGAGATTTAACTCCCTTTTCTTGTTATTTTCCTCAATGTGTTATACTTGTATACATGCATCATTAAGGTCATTTATATTACATGAGATTATCCTTATTTTTATGCATATGTAAAGACCTCCCAAGTCAGCCATGTGAACATTTTTTATCTATAAAATTATTTGGTATATTTATACACACTTTGACCAATTCCTTTATTCCAATACTACCACCTACTATTTTATCAACTTATTATGTGATATGATTTAGAAACATTTTTCAACAATTCTTTTAATCACTCCCAGTTTTCTACAACTACATTATTATTATTTTAAAAATATTATAGATAAATTTACCACTAAATTTAAGCATGACCTTACATCTTGACATAATAAAAACTAATATTACACACCATTTATAATTTATACAAAATAAAATAAACGTCTAAATATTTAAAATTTTCTTTCTAATATATCAACATCTACTTGTCCTTGAAATAATTTAATCACAACTATAGTTTCAACCTTGAAAGTAGTACATTGTTATTTTAACTTAGATTTTATATGATTTTGGGTGGATCTTCATCCTCATCCATATACTATCCTCCATTATCTTCTTCTTCGTTTGGTTATTTTATGCCAAGGTTATTAGTAACAATTGAGTTATATTGTACATTCAACCTTTATTTCTAGATATGAGCATTTTTTGTCTATTGAGATTGTCTTGAGACATCAAAATTTATTCTATGTATGATTTTATTGTACCTGATCTATTAGAAAGATTCTATTTTACATAATTAGTTATTTCTCTTACCTATTGTTTCCATTTTCTTCTAGAAATTTTAGGATTTCTAGTATGAAATTCTTCTTCTTGATATCTTGTCATTACCTTACAAATAGGTTCATATTTCTAAAACCCTATAATTTTGATGAAAATTATTACCAAAATTATCTATAACCACTCATTTCCAAAATTTATAAAATTCTTAGAATCTTATTCTCATATTTTAATTGAAAATTACTTTAAAATTATATTATAAATTCATTTAAGATACCTATAATTAACTTGACATGTTGTTGGAAAAGTCAATGATGATATTTTCAAATAAAACATGAATGATAGAAACATGAGCAAAACATAGAACACAGAAAAAATAATACATAATTATTGTGATACTTTTACCAGCATAAAAATACCCATGAAAATTTTGATATCTTAGAAATTCTACTAAGGTATGTTACTTAACAATAAATACGTTAAGAAACCATGTAATAGTTAATTTAGCATATGATATCAAACCCTTTTATTTTGATTCCAATGTTAATAATTTGAAAATATCAATAACATTATCTATAATGAGTCATATAATTCACCTTATAAATATTTTAGAGGTCAATGTTAATCAATTTGACATCCATTAATCATACGTAATAATGGAATCAAATGTGTATGCATGGATGATTTTTTTTACGTTGATGTTTTTATTTTGGAATTTATTATTGCACTTGGGATAGGATGAAAATATATCAATCCTTTATAAGTGATCATAATTTTTTTTTTTTTTAAAACCAAGAAAGTATTTATAAATAATTACATTGGATATAATTATTGCAACACAACTTATAGATCTCGAATATCAAGTTATTTAAAAGGAAGTGATCTATAATATTTTACTTGATAGGACATAAATTCAAGTTATGTGTGTGTTTCAATCTATGTTACATCAATTATTAATTTTTTTATATCAAATATTCATATATTATTTTCATAAAAAATATTTACATTTAAAAAAAAAAATAATGATAGATCCCATGGAGATAATCATTTAACAACTAGATTCACCACACATTCAAAAACTAGATACACCACATCCATATATTTTATGGCCCCAACAAACCAAATTCCAATTCAATAAATACACACATAAAATTGGTGATTCTAGTAACAATAGAGATGATGATGAGGAATATGATTATAAATATTAAATCATGGATAAAAATTTATCAATACCTACATTTACTCAAATCATTCATAAATAAAATTAAGATGGCATGAACATATTTGACATTGGCCAAATTAAAATTATTCCTCAAGACTAATGAAATTTTTTTGAATCATAAGTGCATAAAAATAAAACATATTACACTATAAAATTTAAATTCACTATGATATGTAATGGTTGAAATTTTTTAATATCTATAAAACCTCTTAATATTATCAAATCATCATTAAAACAATATCAAATTGGAATTATGTGTGCATATAAAATAGGACATGGGGGTCATGATTTATGTAAACATGAGAAAGGAATTAAATAAACTAATACTCTAAGTACTCATAATTTTAATCATGGCATTGTATGCAATGAATATTGAATATTGAAATATATACCTTTTCAAGTGAATCATTAAACCTATAATAACACTATAAAAGATAAGATTATTTATATTAATTTTTCTAAATCCAAAAATGAATCGTATGACATAATTTAAATAATTCATTAACATACTACATGGGGTTTAAATAAATATATTATAAAACAAAAATCTTTAAAAATTAGTTAACTACATTAAGAAATTGTGAAAAACCTTTTTGGTCTTATCATAAGAAATGTAACAAAATTATAAATACCCATAGGATGTCAAAATATAAAATGTAATTAGAGATAAAATGGGTTCCTAATAAATAATTCCATATATGTGAAATTCAAATACCTATGATGAAAATAAAGCAAACAATTATTAACATAATTTTATCTCTTATAAAAACTCAACTTAGAAATATATAAACTATGTCAAGGACACCACTTTTGTTACATATGGCTTGTGATCTTCACTTCCTAGTTATAGTGATATAAATATATATGATTTTTAGAATAAATATAATGATGATAATTAAATATTATATGGAACACACACAATGTGTGTGTGTGTGTGTGTGTGTGTGTGTGTGTGTGGGTGTGGGTGTGGGCATGTATGCATGCACACATGTATGTATGTATGTATGTATGTATGTATGTATGTATGTATGTATGTATGTATATGATTTATATTTCTTCTTAATTCACAAGAAAAGTTTAATCATTTTTTTGGCTTTGGTACATAAATTATATTTCCAAGATGGATTTGATTACTACGTTCAAATTATTATTCTCATCAATTTACATTTATGTGCATTTTTTTCTTGTTTTCATCATTTTGGGGACATTGGGGTGCGATTTATTTTTATTATGTGACGTCTATTTATTCTTGATTAACCAATCAATTTATTTTATTTATGTGGTTTTGGTTTATAAATTATATTTTAAAATTAGATTTGATTATTATTATAAAATTATTCCTCTTGTGGTGTACTTTTAATTGCATCTTTTACTAATTTTTATTTACATGCACAAACTTGAATTTAATATTGACTATATTTTGTTGGCATCCATATGTATTTTAATACTTTATTAATCAAAATCCATATAATGTATTTATTTTATGTATTTAACTATATTTTTAGGATACTTTCATGCATCTATATGAATCATTATAATATGATACTTGTATTTAACTACATATTGTCTATAGTTACAACATTTTATTAATATGTTCAAATTGGTCATGTTTTTATTACATCATGGTTAGAATTATTTTATAATTAAATTAGTAAATATCATTTATTATCTATATATTTATATAGGTTTACATATATGTGCCACCCAACTTATTCTCATTTTATTTCATGAATTAGATGTAGGATATATGAGTTATATATGATTATGGATTTAAATTTACGTAATAGATCATCATGCATAAAAATAGGGGTATTGTAGAAAGGAATATGTAAATGGGATTAGGGTAATATAATTCATAATTTTCATATTTAAATATATATTTTATATAGTTTCTTATACATAGCTTTCTCCGGCTTAAATATTATGTACTTTATTACATGTATCCTATGATTATTTGATTTATTACATGGACATATTTTCGATTTGATGTTTCCTTTGTCTTGTCTTTTAATTTATTATTTATATAGGATCCTCTAAATGTTATGTGTTGTCCTTTTTATCTAGTTGATTATTTATTCTATTTTGGACTTGTTTCTCTATTTAATGATTTCACTTACTTTACGTGCTTACATGACTATGAAAGGTATATTATTACATTACATGAGCTTCATTTCATATAAAAAAGTTTATTCTGATAACATAAATGATGATAATTTAATCACTCAATACAATATATTATTCTGCTACATATTACATTCTGACCATTAAAAATATATAAGAAATTCTAACCTATAAATAAGGAAATTTACTTAACCACTAAATCTCCATATTTATCTCAAGATAATATTTTATGCAAGTTATAAGAAGAAATCAGATAATATATTATATAAACTTAACCACCTAATATATTTACGTAGATCATTGTAAACAACCTATCTTATACCAATAATAATATTTATCAATATGTGCATATTATATAACCATATATTGTTCACGATATTAATTTTATATTATTTTACCCTTAGTGTGATCATGGGGATAAAATAACATTCTCAAAATATTTAACCACCTTCTATAAGCACTAATTAGACTAGGTACAAACTCCATAGATTATGTCTTTACCCTCATGAAGGTGTAGTGGCCAACCAAATTATGTAGGACTAATCTATTCCTCTTTGGTTTATTGTGTAACTTTCCCTTCCTCCTCTAAGATGAAATTTTGAATCTCCAAGATCCATAGGATTGGCACTAGTTTGATAATAATCCTTGAGTTTATTTCAAAATCTTCCATGCTCCCCAAGGGTGAGTTTTATGAAAACATCAAATTTATTGAATTTTTGAAAAGGGGTTTATCTATAAATCAACACATTAGACATATGAAACACACATAACTGAAATAAAATGTGCCACCAAAGCATATGGGACCTATCATTGGTGACTAACAAGAATCTTTGTAAACATCCTTCCTCTGTTACCTCTCACATCCAAAAACAAGATGCTTACTCAACATATGAAGATATGAAGCTCAATAGAATATCATTTTTGATAAATACATATAATCAATAGATTTCATTCAGGATGTTGGGTTCACTCAATAATTCATCCTTTATAAGTATGGATTTTTTGACTCTACTCTTTCGACATATTAAAACAACATATTAGACATGACTTAAATATTTTAAATTTTCAACTTTTGATGACTCAATTTTTAATTTTGACTTTTTATTGACACATGAATAAATTAAAATATGACATTGACATACTTTAAAAAAATTATTTTAAATAATTAAAATACTATCAAAGACACTACATTGACTTTTTAAACAACTGTAGACTTTGAAACAACTAATGTGCATTAACAATTAACATGACAAAATAAAAACCAATACCTAAAAGATTAATTTTCTATCAGAATGTGCATATCTAAATTTTTTGGATATATTTTGTGATCACATATAATTTTTACCCTAATTTATATCATGAATGTTATTATATACATTAACAATATTCTTGTTTCTTATTTTTATATGATTTAATCATACATCTATTGGGCAATAATATTATTTTGTACTTTTTTACTATATATCACCCTTTTAAGGGTATAATGTTATTGAGAAAGATCACTTGTGCTCATTTAAATTAATTTGGATAATATCAATTTCCCATCCATTGTTAATAATATTTGCTCATCACATATATATTTCCATTATCAGCATGATAGACCCATGTGTCTATTTAACCTAGAGGCTAGAGGATACATAGAGTCTAAAGGAAAATTGGTGTCCTCTCTTGAGTCACCTAAAATGGGGTCACATCATTGCTATGGTGACATCTTTTAGTGTGTTTATTTTGCTCTGTGTGTAGTGTGGTTTTATTATACAGTGTATTTTTTCAATAAAAATATTGATTTTTATTTTCTAGTTTGGTACCTCCTGCTGAAGAACATTATGGGGAGAAAAAGCAGTAAAGTATTGCTTGGTTCTCAAAAAAGGGTTGTGTAAATATGATAATTTATTGATGTGAATAAAATATTTGATACCTCATGTCACCTCCAGGGTCATAGTCAACCTATAGACAGAAAACCATAGGGGTTTGTTGTAATCTAGGAAACCATCGAAGGTGTTAATAGAGAGATGTTCCTGGCACTTCTAGGTTTGTGTTACTGTTGTAAGGAAAAACAAAGGTGTCACCAAGACCATGAAGACACAAATATGGAATGCCACCTTAAAGGTGAGTAGGCTATATGGAGAGTGTAAAAACATTTTACCATGTTTGAATTAAAGGGGTGATAGGAATTAATAATGTTAAGGTGGTTAACATTAAGATTTAATAAAATTATTAATTTATATATAGGATTAAGTATTTTAGACTTATTATAGAATATTAGTTCATTTTTATTATCAATAAATGTATTCCTATAATGTTTTTTTACCCATGACTATTTTGGGTTTTTAGATCCTAATTTCTAAGAGGTTATTGTACTACCTCCATGGTTATATAATAGCATTTATTTCATTCTTGTTAATATATGAAAATATAATATTATTAATATGTTTTTCATTTATCTCTCTATATATTTATCTATTTATTTATCTATTTGGTTCTCCAATTTTGTAATAGTATCTATCAAACTTTTGAAAGATCCTTCACATTCTAATATTATTCCACTCTTTGTTTGGTGAAGTATTTTGGTTGCATGATTATAAAAAAATAATTATTACATTAGAGAATATATATAATGAATTTTGTTCAAAAATAAAATAGTATAATAGAAATATATCATAATATGATTTAAATGTAGCAGAATGTCAGAATAAATACAAGACACTTCAAGGTGACAACCTCCACAAGCTTACAATAAGAATATTTTTTTAACTATGATTCTCAAATACTAAACAATACATCATATATATAGCTTAATTATATTGTGGACACATCTTAATACAATCCTACTAAAACTATAAAGCTATATAAATGATCATATGACCAAATTAAGGGTTATTGTAACCATACATGATCTACACATATTCCAATACATGTTATAGGATGATTGTGTAGCATGCCCCATTAAAATAAGTGTTTTCCTTAATGTTTATCGTCACTAAATTATTTGATAAGAATTATTTTTCTTACAAAGGACTATCAAAACATTTCACTATTTTTTTTCTTTTCTATCCTCTTCAATTTAGTCATGAATAAAAATTCTAGTTCCAAGATGATTATTCGTACTTAATAAATATTTAATAACTATAACTAGATACGAATATTCTAAATAAAATATGAAACATGAATAAATGGTGTAATTTTGTTGACTAATGAAGCTCCTATAGAGATTATACCTTGACTACATCAATTTATGGTTTTACCTTCAAGAAAGGTATGCTAGATAGCAAGTGGTAATAAAAAATTCCTTAAATAGAGAATTATTAGAAGAAATTTATATTTTTGGTTCCATATATATTATCACATCCTTAACAACAATTAAATAATTTCCCACCACTTGCTTTAAATATGGTCATATTTGCATATGTGACCCTTTTTCTTCAAGAGAAACATTGTTTTTCAAGACCCACTTATTCATCATTGTGAATCATTTGTATTTGTTGAGATATTACCATATATATTTAATTAGTGTTGAACCCTCTCAGATCAAAATTATTACCTTCATAATGAAAATGGATGAATAATTCATATAATTTTATCTCTAATGTGTACAAGGTTATGATCCATTGGACACCCAATAGAATATCATATCCACCCATGAAAATGGAAAACATATAACTTTGTAATAGGTATTCCCTTGTAGTGAGTTTCAAACTATGGAATATACATGAATAATTCATAGTACCTCCATATCAAACCATGACACTAAATTATAGTTTTGGAACAATAGAATACTTTATACATGAATATATTTTATCATTTTGATGAAATTATGATTAATTCATTAAAAATTAAATATGATCACTGATTTTTTTCATGAATGACACTACTTTGACATATTTTGGATTGGTATCACCTCATATAGAATGGAAAGATATAGTTTATTTAAATTATACATAATCCACCTTATCATCAATCTCTACCTTTTTTTATTAATCCTTATCATATTTTTTGATGCCCTCAATGTATAATAATTTATTTTAATCACATTTATGTCCTCAATTACAATTTTTGGTAGAGTTCAATATATTGAGAAGTTAATCTATAACCACAACTAATTTACCCTCTTCTATTTAGTTTGTTTAAAATTTAATCAAGTAGTATTAGGAAATGACTATGGCGGAGTGATTTTATTACTTATAATATTGAATGGATGCATTTTAATGACTAGGCCTTTGTCATCTAACATATGTACCATGAAAACAACCTAAAAATAATTAGTATTAAACATGTGAACCTAATTTTTTTATCTAATCATTAAACCTAAAAATAAATGTGCCATTAAAAATTTCATCCATCATTGGATAAACCTAAAAGGAGAGATTTTGGAACTACTAAAGATAATCCCTAATAGATCTTACTTGTGATAGCTTTCTTACTTTACTGAAGTAATTATTTTAATGTTATTTTGATAGTGGAATTGTAATTCATCAATAAAAAATTAAAAATTGACGTGGATAACTTTATTCTTATCTTAAGAAAAAAGCCATTAATACCAAATTATTTACTTAGGTTTCAAATATAATGATGCAATTACCACCTTATTTCCATAAAAGATCTAATGTAGCTAAAAAATGTTCTCCATTTGGTTGATCTAGGTGATTGAAGCCTTCCCATAAAACATAATTACTCTAAATTTTTATTCATTTTTTGTGTCCCAAAATATGAACCAGCTTAAGGAATAAGGTAAGTTGTAATATAACTTAAATTGTGATGACCTAAATATTTATATTATTTGTCTTGAATAGTAATAAATTTTGAGTAATTTTGATAATTCTTTTGAAAACTAAAATGTGGATCGCGTCTTTATCTAATCTCATGAAATTGATGACTAATATTGGCCATATCAGAATGTTTGATTAAGATACTATACTTAGGGTCACATACCTTATGAACTATCAAATAAAACCATATAAAAAGGGCTTCACTTATTCCCAATTATTGATCCATATCCTTTATTATAATGAAATTTCCCTTGATTTTCATATCCCTTGATTTGGTGACATTATCCGCTCTTACCATAGAATGTCTTGACAATGTAAATCTATACATGTTTTTGTTAAACTTTTAGAAAAATGACTTCTAACATAATTTAGTCTCAAACTTTAAACTCAAATAAGAAATGTCTAATTTATTTTTATGATCATTATAAAATTTGAATAAATAAATAAAAAATTATTTGAAATGTGGCTTGTAGTGAAATTTAAAAAAAAACACTAACAATAAAATAACATGCTCAAAATTTATCACCAAATATATTTTTTTATTATGCATGTTTTTGAATTATCTTATAATATAGATAATCACATTTCAACATAATATGTAGTGGTTTTTGAGATATGTGTTTTTCTTCAAAACCAGGGTTTTGATAATAGTTTCAACTAAATCAAATATATTATACAAATTATAATAAAATTACATCACAAATTAAGTAAAATAATATCAATATATAATAATGTTATTTAAATAGATCAAAATGTATGAATAAATGACAAACAAAATTGAGGTAAAAACCTCTACAAACTTACGATAAGAGCATAATTCATAATTTGATAATAAATTACTATCCATTACCTCATCTATATACCCTAATTATCTTATGGAAATAACTAAGGATAACCATAATAACAATGTAAGGCCATATAAATTATCATAAGAATTAATTGAGTGTTATGATAGCCAAAAGTTAGCCACACATATCATAATACTTATTATAGGTTAAAGGCATAATAATATAACATTATTTTTTAACATACATATAGAAATTATAGTCTTATCTTACATGGATATAGTCAGTCACATTCAAAATTATAGTAATTTTGAGCCATGATTATCAAAATTATGTCGATTTCTAAACCACAATAGGGCATAAACCATTTTACTTTTCACATTTAAATTTTCTCTTCGATATGGTTCTAGGTGTTTAGGATATATTAGGGTCACATCAAAGGAGAATACATTATCACATTTATGCACACAATGTTTATTATTAAAAAGAATATCTTATACTTTAAATTCTAAGGAGGTGTTACGATAAATATCATCTCCCAAGGATTTACATATACATGTTTATATTTTATTGAAATTTCTTTGTAAATTTTTCCTATTTTCTTTTTTGTATATTCTAAATATAATTTTATGAGTGTTCTAAAATTGATCATAGTTGGATATCACTACCATATTTATACAATTTATTATCCATTATTTCATAGCTTTGATTCTTACAATCATAGTCACACTCAAAACTCACGTAATAGATATTCATGTACACATCTCTCAATCTCTCTTTATTCATTTTGATTATCCATCATTTAGTGAACTTTTATTGCTATCAACACATAAGTAGATCTGATATAAAGTAATTATCCTATATATTTCTTATGTCAATGGTTTTTAGAATTATTATAGTGCTTTACACATTTGTTTAATACTTTTGGAGAACACTAGTATAAAATTAACAACTAACCAAAAATGGAAATCCCTTGTACAATTAATGTGAAACACATTAGAAGGTGAAATTATTACATTTTTTAGAGTTTGTGTGTATATGTATGTGTATGTGTATGTGTATGGCATGCATGCATGCATTCCTATGTATATTGATCGATGCATGCATGTGTACATGTGTACATGTGTGTGTGTGTGTGTGTGTGTGTGTGTGTGCATGCATGCGTGTGTGTGTGTGTGTTCATGTTTGTGTGTGTGTGTGTGTGTGTGTGTGTGTGTGTGTGTGTGTGTGTGTGTGTGTGCGTGCGTGTGCGCATGTGCACGTGCACATGTATGACTATCTACATGTGTACATTAATGTTTACATGCATACACACATTCATGTGTACAAGTGTGCATGCGTATGTGCATGTGTGGGTGGGTAGGTGTGTGTGTGTGTGTGTGTGTGTGTGTGTGTGTGTGTGTGTGTGTGTGTGTGTGTGTGTGTGTGTGTGTGTGTGTGTGTGTATAAATTTTTTTCCTTAATGAAAATGTCAATTAACAAGCACATGAAACTCATAAAAGCATCTACATGAAGAATTTTCACACAACGTCAAGGTAATGAATGAGATATGAGTATATCAGTCCTAAATGATCATTTAGAATGGAAAAAATTAACTTAAAAAGTAACCATTATCCATGGGTGTTGATTTTTACTAGTCTCAAATTATTGAGTATGTACCCATAATTGGTTACATTTGTATCCTCCCATATTATTGAGGTTGAGTTTGTGGATAGAGTGTGGAAGCTTCATACTGTAATAGATCATGCTCAGCTAGAAAATATGAGAAAAAATAGGGATATTGATGTAAGTGTAGGCCACCAATCAATCTGACCTAGACATCATAGTGTGTACCTAGACTTTGAATTCTACTATGGGAATAATATTTATGTTGGCATGAGGATATCAAAGATATTAAATTATATTTATTTTATAATGACATATTGCATGTGGTTTTCAAACATAATATAATGTTGTGTGTTTGAATGAAGGGTTTCAAATATTCAACCAAAGAGAATATAATTTATCTTAAAATATATTTTCGTGGATATAGACCTTGGTGACAATGATTATATTTGAATTTAGTTAAATTTATATCCCATTACTCAATGGTTGGAAAATGAGAAACAAATTACTCATAATAGTTGAGAGTTGCGAGAGCTACCTTTGAAGATTAGAACAAAGGTTAAAGACCTTGAATTTTCCTTAAATTGGTTAGTTATGTTGAGTTTTAAGGATATGATAACATATCTTAATGTTATTGGTTAGGATATAATTTCCAAAAAAAAAATGTCTACATAATCCCAACATGCTAAACGCATTAATGGAAACTTATTTATATAGGTAGCTGAATTTATTATCATGGCACAAAAACTAATATCATTGCTCACATATGCAACATGAGGATGATCAAGGATAAACCTATTAATTAATGCTTTGATTGGTAGGTACACAACATCACATTTATTATTATTTTATTAAATATCATTAGATTCAGTTTTTTATTTTAGATGTGTACTTAAAATTTTGTATCATATTAATTTATTTGCATAGATATTAGATACAAGGTATTGCATTTGGTAAGGTACCTATACATATAAATAATTTGTGATGTAATAATCCTAAAACTATATAATTATCCTTTGGAAATATAATGGGGTAAGTACACAAGTTTAGGGATAAAAAAGGGCCTAACCATGGACATGTTTTTCCTAAAATTTTAGAAATTTAAATTTATATAGATAATTTGAGATATCTAAACTCCAAATTTGACAATGGTGTAAGAACATGAAATGTATCATTTTGAGACTAGTTTTCAAAACAATATTTTTTTTAATAAAATGGTTAAGTATAAATAGGTCAAAATTTTAAAATTTTAAGAGAACTTATTTTTATTAAGAAAAATGACTAGATGCATGGCTGTGAAGTGTATCACTTTTGAGTAGAGTTTAATATTATTTGAAAAACTGTGATGAAAATTTAGATAAGAACTTATAGTTTTTGACCTATATTTTTTTCATATTTTTCAATTAATATTTTTTTTAATGAATTTTGAAAGTGAATATATCTTGAAAACTGACAAAAATGGATAGATTCCCATGCAACATGCCTAATTACCTTAAAATAAAAAATTGAACATGTGAATAATTAGGCCTACTTTTTTATCATATTACTTATTTTGCATTTGGATAAACTAAGGACAGATTTCATGAACATGTATAGTCATGTATGTTTACGACATGTAGTGGCCTACAAAAGGTATAGTTAGAAATAAACATAGTTTAGAACCTTAAATTTGTCCAAAATTTATAGGAAAATATTTTTGGAAAGAGGAGAGCATGCTCATTATGATTGTATTAAGTTTTTGAATTTTACCATTGAAATTCATAATGTATTTGGTGATCAAATTTTAGTTTTGTTATTTTTTTTATCAATACTCTCAAACTTGGTTGTAGATTTATAGGTTCAAGCCTTTGGCTAGAGAATCTCAGCAATTCTCAAGCTAAAAGGCTTGGTGTTTGAATTAAAATTCAAATAGAGTGATCATGTTAATAGCACAATCACATTAATAACAATGCTAGTAATGCAATCATGTTACTCAATAACATGATTGCATTATATGTTCATAACACTTAAGAACCCAAATTTAATCTTGACCTTACTTTTCATAAATGTTCTTATATGTTTTTGAGCTCCCTAATAGTGGTGCTCTTTTATGTGATATAAAAAATTTCCATAACCTTGGATGATGAATTATGGTGTCATGGTATCACATTAGAGTTAAAAGAAATTATTTCTATTTTAATTTGTTGACTTTATTACTAATAATTACTTGGTTTTAATGTGTAACTCATTATAAACTTTATGATATAACTGATTTTATCATTAGATGTCATAGAATGTATTTTTTAAACCTATGGACAAAACTTAGCCTTTGGTGTCACAAACTAGATGTGTATCTCATGTAAATTGGGGCTATTTTGAGCCCCTTCAACCTAAGTACATGATTATAAAATGTGATTTTGGGGTTGATCATCTCTAGTTTCATTAGCTTGATTGAAGCAAACAAACATTATTTATTTATATACATGTTTAATATATATAGAATGTGGTCTTAAGATCAATAAACTTGAAGTCATCAACTAATGAATGCAAATGTTGACTAGTTCAATTATGGAGGTAATTAGGATTAAAATGAGACACATGAACCTATTTTAAATCATATATGATGTGATTTTGAGTGAAATTAACCCTATTTTCATGCCATATGTAATTAACCAAATATTTAATTCATTTAATTGAGGAGGCATTTGAGGATAATTTGAACCCTTTCAAGACCAAGATATGATATGGGAAAAAATTAAGTTTTATTTTATCATAAATTGATCTAATTAGTCAATTTCTGTAATTATGAGTGTTATTTTGGAAAAATTGAGCCCCTAAACCAAATTAATGTCTTAATGAATTATATAAGGTATGAAACATGTATGGCTTAAATGACCCTACTTTGATCATAAGTACAAACATCAAGGTAATTGTCATAAATATGTGAACAAGAAGATAAATTTTTTTCAATTACCTTAGTTATTATACCCTATATCTGATTTAAACCCTAAACCCAATACCATTTAACTTAAACACTAAATCCTATACCATTTACCTTAAACCATAAGCCATAAGCCAAAAACCCTAAACCATTTAAATTGTAGACTCTAAACCCTAAACCAATATCATACTAAATTAACATCCTTTATATAGTAAGAATTATGTTCACAAGGATGAACTTAATCAAAATCACATCACTCTTTACCATAATTGACATAGTTAGCTCAATTTGTGATGATGTGGGCGATAATTCAGCCCAAAATCACATTCTTTACTCAAAGGCCTAGGTTCAAGGAGCTCAAATTTTCCCTAATCACTTTAATAATTGTACTTTGTATACCCTAAAACCTATACCCTAATCCCTAATCTTGAAAGTTCCTAAATCCTAAACTTTAAACAATATATATAATTTTTTAAACCTTGAATCAATAGTTTTATCCCAAATTAACATCATTTAGACTAATAATTAAATTCAAAAGTCTCAATTTAGCCTAAATAACATGACTAATTGCTCTATTTAACTAACTCAATCTCCACATTGACATGGGGCATAATGATAACCTAAAAACACATTATATAGTCACAAATGGGGAAAAATGATTTAAATTGTCATCAATTATCTTTGTGATTGACCTTGTGTCCCCTAAACCATACATACATTAAAAATTAATCCCTAAACCATAATCCCTAACAATACACCCTATATTTTAAACCATAAATATTCACTATTTACCAGTTGATTTATTCCTAATTAACATCCTTTTTAGTAAGAATTAGGTTCACATGGATTAGAGAGATTAAACCTTATATACACTCGTAAACCTAAACCCTAAAATAATAATTTTAAGCCCTATGCCCTAATGCTCTAATCCCTAAACCCTATGCACTAATGCATTCATTACTAATCCCTAATCTATATTAAATACAATACAAGCATGTTATTAAATAATGTGATTGCATTATTAAATAATATGATCACATTATTAAATAATGTGATTGCATTATTATTAATATAGATAAAACAAGTGTGTCAACATCTATGTTTAACTTGAACTAAGTACTATGAATAATGTGATCAGACTATTTCATAATGTGATTTTGTTATATAATTCAATCATGTTATTAGATAACATGATCATGTTATTAGATAATGTGACTACGTTATTATTAATATAGACAAAACTCAATTTTCGTCATTTATTATTAACCAAAATTGAGAATTCTATCCCCCCAAACATTCTATATGCGACCTGTATAACCCATGCACTTAGGACCTCACCTTTGAAAAGTTGTCAATTATCCTTGATGGGTGACAAATAATGTTCAAGTAAAAGTTATATGTTGAAAATAAAAACACCAGAGGAATTAGAAGAGTTGAGAGAGAAACACAATATATGAATGAAAAAACTTCATGGTATGCAAGGTACAAACCTAATCTTGATGAACCAAATACCATAAATAATGAGATAATTAACAATAATAAATTAAACAATCATGAAATTAACCATAATGAAATGAATAATAATGAAATTGAAATTAATGAATTAGATAATATTACATTCAAATTTCCATGTTTTTATTGTTTTGATGATGAGTGTATGTATGATTATTCACACAACATGAATGAATAAAATTTAATGAAAACAAATAATGATAAAATTAACAATCAAGAAACATTCATGAATACATATAATGAATAAATAAAAAATAATTAAAATGTCATCCCTTATCTAAAAAATGAAAGTAAAAATGATTTTGAAACACCCTAATAACAAATTTCACCATTAACAACACCTCAAAGAATTGTGCATAAAAAAGACAAGTACTTAATTAAAGTGGATGAAAATATTTTAAAACTAATGCATAATAAAATGTCTGATCACCATTAAAGAATATTGGATCAATAAATTTTAGATAGTTTCTTTTATAATTGGGATTATGATAGTTAAATGTGTCAATTATTTGTTTCATGGATAATGTTGATTAGATCAGACCTATAATGTAAACATTAGGACTAATAACACCTAACATGGATGATAAAAATAATGAAATTGTTGAAAATCTACATGATGCATATCATACTATAGGCCTAAATTCATGCACCAAAGATTGTAATGTTACATGGTATATACATACAACTTGTGCAGTAAGTGGCCAAATAAAGAAAAAATTGCTGCTTACAAAAACAAGCCAAACACTTAAAATAAACATAAAAACATTAACGAAAGCAATTAAAACACGTGAAAAAATTAATGAACATAATACCAATGAGCTCTAGACATTACCTATTATATTTACATGAAAGGACAAGGCAATAGATGATACTCTCAATGAGTTACTAAACTTTAGAAAGACAATACAAGTGTTTCTCCCAATGCAAAAGAAGTAGTGAAAATAAGATTTGGTTCTCATAACCGAGAATTGCATCATAATTTTTTTTGGATATGACTCAAACACATTATACTCTAAGGTTTTTTAAGAACATTTTAAATTTTATAATTGTCACATATATTTTGAAATAGATAAATCATTTTATGTGAAAATAAATCACACATGCACCACTTGATTTTTTAGGCAACATGTTGTTTTTTCAATAAAGTATGATGTTTTTTTCCATATTCATTTTAATTTACATACTAACAGTTTCCATGAGTATGGCATTGAATTTCCACTAAAATAAATTAGGGAATTATTCTAAAAAATTCTTGGAAAAGATCAGATGGATAATTATTTTATAATAAATCATGTTTAAATGTAAATTATAGCATTTGTGGTCGATTATCAAAGTTAAAAAATTATATACATGATGATAGTACAAGTGAAATTGAATAGCAATTGGTTGGTTTAAGAAAATATAAATTGGTAACTTATCAAGTAAAAGATTACAAAGAATCTAAAAGGTGTGAGCTTGTAATAAAAAACATACCTCTTTCTAAATTTTTGGTCAAATTTAGGGAGAAAATTGTTTATGAGTATGCAAGGCACACACACATGGCTAGATGGTTGGATGAACATTTAAATATAATCGAGGATATATTCCTGATTGGTTCAATTGTTTTAGTAGTCAAATTTACTAAAAATTAAAAATTCAAATAACAAATGGAAGTTAAATGACAATATTACAACTCATCACATGTTTCCATATACGTACATATAACAATCATGCATGCATCTGATAATACAAAGTGAAAATAGAAAATATTAAGGGAGTATTACTTTTATATCAGTGATGATTGATCACATTATTCAAATTATGTGTAAGTTTGTTTTCAAAATTTCTATGAACAATTGAGTAAAAGCAACATTATTTGCTATCAACATCATATTTCATTAGACAATTGCACATCATAATGCAAAAATGCATGGAAGTTTTATTAGTTGAGTAGGATGCACGTTACCACTAGTGTAGAACATATTTAGAGATTAACCAAGGCTATCCATGGAATATGGGAGCATGATGGTGATAAATCATGTGTAAAAATAATTTTTTCAAGGGAGGAGTTGAAATTTGAAGATGGTGTTTATTTGATAGATTCAAAAATTATGGTTAAATGGTGTAATGAGAAAATGTGTCATGGTGTTCAACCAAATTATACTATTTTTATACATTTATAGTTAATAGATGAATAACACTTAGAAAATTATGAGGACTTATTACTCTAATGATTTCAAGTGACCTCCACTATTCTCAAAGCTCAAATGCAAGTTCTTGGACTATTCATACAAAAAACATGACATGTTTTTTATGCATGAATGGATGCTATTTGGAATAAGTTTGAGTCACAAGAGTTTGTGGATGATTGGATTTCCTAACCTATAATTCTAATCAACACATATCAAGTTCAAATAGTATTATAACTTACAACTATGATATTATCAGATGACTTTGACCATGTATCTAATCTAATATACCGAGGTAGAATGTTTTTTATTATGTATAATTTACTCTCATTGTATATCTTCATAGTGTCACTAAAAAAGGTTTTTTATAATACACATGTTTTTATAGTTATTTAATATTAGGAAAATGAAAAGGTAAAAGATTACTACTTTTGTTAGTGTGTATAGAGAAAGAGAAAATTGACTATCTCAATGGGTCAGTGGTAGTCACTGGAACTTAGTTTTGACAATATCCTATAAAGAATTGAAATTACTGATTGTTTTAAGAGTTTGAAATACACAGGAAGATACCACACTATTCAAATTTTATTCTTTCAATAAGTATTCAATGACAAATAGATCATAAGAATCCATTAAAAAGCAAACTATGGAGAGTTTCACAGTATGACCATGAAGTTATTATTGATACTATCAAAGTTAGAGCAAATCCTAGTGGTTAATTAGATTGAACCACATAGGTATTTTGAATTTTAAAATTAATATGTAATAAATTTTACTATTTTTTTATTTAATAGGTAGTACAAATGAATCTCATTTTTAATTACTTATTAAAAATATTTTGTAGGTTAATGGTACCAGATAAGCTTCCACTTTCATGTGGTTAGCACTCTCAGATCATAATTACATATTATTAAAGCTAAGAGAAGATAAAAATTAAGTTACTTAGTGTTTACACACTCTTGGATGGTAGTTAAATTTCACTTATATGTTAGGAAACATCAAAAGTAGAGTTCTGCAACCACAACTTAAACTTTGACAATATGTATTGATGGTGTTTCCACACTCCAGAATGGTAGTGAAAATGTAGTTATGGGTGGATTTTACCATTATTAATGTGTGATAACATTTAAATTTATTATATATATGTTATAAAAGTGATAAATTATTAATTAGAGATCCTGGAAGTAGAAATGGCAATTAGAACTCAAGAAATTATCTATTCAATGGTAAAAAGTTACATTTTTTGACCCATCATTGAAATTTGTCTAACAAATTGATCTCAAAGGTTACAAATAATTTATATATAGTGATAATATAAGTATTAGATAGGTATATTATGGATCTTATGGTTCATGTAAATGACTTACAAGTTTTGTTTTATGTTTGTTTTAACTTAGGCTAAAAACTACATTTTTTTTGTATTGGGAAGGGCATGTTTGAGGCCAAAATAGGTGGTGGATTACTCAATCATGCCTTATGGGAGGCCAAAAACCTATTAATATATATTATATACCTTATTTTACATGTCTATATTGTTTATTTTTGGTTAGGAGGAATCAAAACTAGAGTTCTACAACTACAACTTAAACTTTGATAATATTTATTATTGGTGTCCCTACACTCATAAATGGTACTAAAAATGCACTTGTAGGTGGATTTGAAAATCATGGTAGTGTGATAAAATGTAATTTTATTATAAATTTTTTATCAAAGTGATATATTCTCATGTATAGGTCCATGAAGTAGAAATTTTAGTTGGAGCTCATGAAGTTGTCTATTGAATACCAAAAAGTTGCATTTTTATACCCATCACTACAACTTATCCAACAAATTTATATATAAGGTTACACCTAGTTGATATATTGTGTGATTATTCATATTAAATATTCAAGGGAAGTATCTTATGGTTCATTAAAATGACTTATAGGTTTCATTTTATGTATGTTTGAACTTAGGATTTAAAAATGCAATTTTTATTTTGGGAAGGGCATTCTTATGGCTAATATGGGTGGTGGGTTTGTCAATCAGGCATGATGGAAGGAAATAACATTTTATTTTACATTATATACCCATAAAATGTGTTTTAATTTTCATTATTTGGTCACCAAGCATCAAAACTATATTTTACAACCATAAGTTAACTTTGACAATATTTGACGTCCATGTTTTTGCACTCCTCAACGATACTAAATATGAACTTTTGGGTGGATTTGAACATTTTTGTAGTATTATAACATGTTATTTTAATATAAATATGTGATATATTATCAATTATAGGTCCCAAAATTATAAATGGTAGTTAGAGCTCAAGAAGTTGCCTATTGAATGCCAAAATATTACATTTTTGGACTCGTCACTACAACTTATCAAATGGATTGATCTAGAAGGTTCCATATGAGCTATATAGGTTGAAATTATAGGTATTAATTATTAATTTTATGGTTTTTATGGTATACTTAAATGACTTATAGGTTATTTTTTATGTGTTTGAACTTAGGCTAAAAAACTACATTTTTCTTCTATTGCAAAGGGCATTTTCAAGACTAGAATGGGTGGTAGATTTGTCAATAAAGCCTAATGGGAAAAAAAAGCCTATTAATATATATTATCCACCCAAATTATTTTTTTAAAGTGTTATTTTTTTTGTTAGGAGGCATCAAAACCATAGTTTTGCAACCTCAACTTAAACTCTGACAACATTTATTGTTAGTGTCTCTACTCTCCTAAACGGTAGTCAAAATGAAGTTTAAAGTGTATTTGAATGTCCTAGAGTAAAAAATTATAGTTACATCTCTAGACATTGTCTATTCAATGCTAAAAAGTTGCATTTTCAGACCCATCACTACAGTGTAACCAAAAAATTGATATAAAATGTGACACATAAATGTTTTTGGGTATGATTATATGGATTATATAGGTATTTTATGATTCTAAAGGATCATATAAATTAATTGTAGGTTTCATTTTTTGCATGTTTGAACTTAGGCTAAAAACCTGCATTTTTCTTATATTGGGAAGGGCATTCTTGAGGTCAAAATGGGTGTTGGGTTTATCAATTAGGCCTGATGGGGGGATAAGAACCTATTTATATATGTTATCCTCTACCTTAAATTTTTTTTAGTGTTATTTATTGGTAAAGAAACATCAAAACCAGAGTTCTACAACCACAACTTAAAATTTGATAATATTTATTGTTAGTATTTCTGTACTCCTAAATGGTAGTGAAAATATGCTCTTAGGTGGATTTTAATGTCATGGTAGTGTGATAACATGTAATTATTTTATTATTAAATGATTGAAGTGATATATTCTTAATAAGTTTCCTATTCAATGTCAAAAAGTTGCATTTTTTTACCCATCACTACAAATTATCCAACATATTTCTCTAGATGGTTCCACATAAGTGCCTTGGGGTGTGACTATAGGGATTAAATAGGTAGTATAAGGATATAATGGTTCATTTATATGACTTACAAGTTTAATTTTACATTTTTTTAACTTAGGATAAAAATTGTATTTTTCTTGTATTGGGAAGGGTATTCTTGAGGCATAAATGCATGGTGTGTTTGTCGATTAGGCTTGATGGGAGACCAAAAACTTAGTCCTAGATGTTATCCACCTCTAATGACATTATTTTAGGGTCATTTTTAGTTCAGGAAGTATCAAAACTATTATTATTGAATTAGAACATAAACTTTAATAATATTTATTGTCAGTGTTTCTACGTTCATCTCTCCCTTTTCTCGCCCATTTTTGTATTAAAATGTATTCTAAGGGTTTAAGGTGATTTTTTAGTATAGAATAGGTTTGTGATATTTTAAAATATCATTTGTCAGAGAATAATTTTAGGAGGCTTAACACCCATAAGGGGAATGCTTAGAAATAAATAGAATGTTAGGAGTGAGGTGTTGAAGGTGTTCAATGAGTGAGGTGTTGAAGGATTAGAAACCATTCTTAAAAATGTGAATTAGCCCTAATAGGAAAAATATTCATTGAAGGTAAAAAGGTAAATAAATTTTAAAGGAGTGTGGAGGAATTTGAAATTTTATTCATTAGGTTGAACGAATATTAGATAGTTGGATATATGAGATATATGAAGTGTTCTTGTAAGTGTTAAATAAGAGGAAGGCATCTAGGCATAGCCAAGCCTAGGGAATTTATAGTGAGAGAGTGTGAATAATGAATGAAAAAATTGGTAGGTTGTGTGATATTAAATGTGATGAAATATCATCACCAAATACATGTAGAATCTATGTTGACAATAGTACTTGTTAAGCTCTCAAATTGCATAAATTTTGAGTAAATCTAAAGTAACGGTTTCATGACTAAAACACCTATTAAACTCAAGTAATTTAAAAATTAGGAATAATTATTTTTTTTAATATGTTTAATTTATCTTATAAAATATAATTGGGTTGATAATAGGTTTGAAATTTTAGGTACATATGACTATTTTTATGAACATCTATAGAAGACCATTTTTTAGAAAGTTGTGTATAAGGTAAGATGATTTTTTTCATTGATTTGAGTTTATAAAGTTAGATAAGTGTTATAAAATGTTATAGTTTATAATAAAATAGTATAAATATAATTTTTCAGAAATCAAAACTCTAGTTTGATAAATTGACCTATTGGAGCAACAACTAGGTCTAAATACCTAGAAACTTAAAAACATAAAATTTGAAAAAGAAAGCTCAAACTATTAGAGACCTATATTTGGTTGATTTAATTTAAATTTTTAACATAAATAAATCCTTTATTTTTAATAATATCTATACAAAGTGTCTTAAATAATAATTGTTCAAAGGAAGGGAAGTATATCTCAGAGATTGGTGACTAGTTAAGAGCAAACCTAATGAGTAATTGACTAGTTTAAAAGAAGATTGTTTGAGAGTGGATTTTGAATGGAGTTAATAAAAAGATTTTATAATTTATTTTTTAATTCTTCATGATCTTATATCATATGAATAGAACTTTCATAGCCTTATTAAAGATAGAAGACTAAAGTATGCATTAGGTGGTATTAGGGGATGATAAAGTGTTTTTGCTAGAGATGGATCATTATCTCATGAGTTAATATTATATTTCAAGTGATTAAGTTTATATTTCATTATAATAAAGTAATTACATTCAAGGTTAGGAAAATTTCCATCTTGTAAGTTTAGAAAAGATAAAGCTACAAAGAGGAAGATTTAGACAATATACATGGTCACCAAAAGGAGTTGAGAGTAGAAGAGGTATTGATAGAGATTATGTGAGAGGTGAGGTAAAATATAAATGAACAATAGTAATATAATTCATATAAGTAGTAGTCCTAGTTTTAATAAAATCTAGTCAAGAAGTCATTAGAGCTAGGTGAAGGTCAAAGATCAGGTAAGTTGTCAATATAGGTATCTAAGTGACAAATTTGTAAGGATTTACGAATGATTTTATGTCTCTTCATTCGAAAACTATGAACATGATTGGATATGAGACTTAATTGGAATAAAATTATTATAATTACTAATTGAAAATTTTTAAATGGGTGATGACAAATGCAAAAAAGATAAGTGTTATTAGTCATTTCCACTACACACAATCATAAAAGACCTTTAATTTATATAAATCATGGGAGATTAGAGATTTATAGAATTTAAAAAGAACAATTTTTAATATTAATTTGTGTATAATAATAAATACAAGATCTAATAGATAATAGTTTGAAAGATCAAAACAACACTATATAATAACATTTTAAATTAAAATTGAACATAAATTAAATAGATTCCAATAATTTAGATGAAATATCTAAAAGAATAATGTTTTCACATGTGAAATGTCAATAATAAATATATTTCCATAATAGGCATACGAAAAATTACAAAATCTATCAACATAGTATCTAATGTTAGGTCAATATCTTAAATACATATAAAATGCCAAAAATGTGTAAATTACCATATAAGCATACTAAAAAGAACATCTCATGTAAGACATCCTAATCATCAAATAGTATAACTCTCTTTTGATTATTCAAAGAATAATTTCCTTAGGATGCCCTACTGGTAGATAGAGATCCCTCTAATTCCTTAGATTTCTCTAAAGTTTGACTATGGGTCATACGGTCATAGCTCACTTTCAGCTTAACCTATTCAAATACAAGTATTATTAAAAAATTAACATAAAATTCATTCAACCAATTGGTAAAACATTAATTTTAAATAAGAATAAAAAATAATTTAATCATTCACTTACTAAAATATGGTGGTCCTGGTCAATCTATTTTTAATTCTCAAATGAGTCAGTGGTAGGCTCAACTATTTGAATAGACATTTGAAATAGGGAAGAAACATGATAACGTTTCCTACTAATCATTTGACTCAAAATATCAAATTTCATGGTACAACCGTACATACACATTACATTCACATAATTTATATTTCCTCCAAGTATATAGTAAAATTATTAAAAAATAGTCTACTTGTACAATTCAAAATTACAACTTAATATATACGTCTACCAGTGTCTCTATAGATGACACTGCAAAAATAATGCTTGTGTTTGTCTTAGCTTGTAGTGATGTAATATTGTCAACTTGAGATCAATTGAATGTAAATTAGGTCTTACATACTTTTCTATAAAGTATCAAACAGATATATATATATATAGCAAGTTTTTCTCCTTTATTAAAGTAGGAATGTAATTAATAGAATTGTACTTGAATTTTGAGATACTTGATAGATAAATTTAACTTAAACCTACAATAAAAATATACATAGACTAAATTTACATAGAGCATAAGATTAAATAAAACTTTTAACTTTGTTTAAGTAAAAGGTGTTGTCATAATAGACAGAGATGCAGTAGTGGATGGGCCTGTAGATGGATCTAAAAATGCAAACAATGGATGCATTAAATAAAATGTTACAAATGTTAACTATTTTTTTGAAGGTGCCATCAACTCTTGGGAAATAAAAAATTACATATATATTATTTAATTTATATTTATATTAATTTATAGAAAAATTAAATTTTCAAATATAACTTAAATTTAACATGGCATTCATATTAAATATACTTGCATCTATGTAGTGACTGATGACTCCACACCAAATGTGCATGCTAAAAGATAATCACTCATACGTATATTATCTAATCCATCTAAACCACCATCACCATCATCATGAAAAATTCCAATGCATATATCTCTATAATATCTACAAAAGTGGGGTCGAGTACATACACTAGCAACAGTATTTCTAGCATTGATTTGTTAAAGCCTAGTGATATGTTGAATGAGTATATCAATGAGAAAACTAAGTGCATACAAAGTGTTGATCTCTATGACCTACTAAATGATAGAGTGTATTTCAGGTTCATGTGTATTTTGGATGTGGATCCTTACAATTTCATTAGGCATATAATGTGCACATAGATGACCCTATGTACAGCTTTTCCCTCATTCCTGAAACTCATTATAATAAAAATAGTTTGGATTCTCATTGAGGAAAAAATCATAGTATATTTTCCTCAAAAAATAAAATGGGACCTCATGTTTGTTACATAATCGATAATCAATCACCATGCACCATTGTTCCCATAAATTGGTTGTGATTAAATTATGTTGGTAGTGTTGCATTACAAAACATTTAACATTCACTAAAAATGGTGCATTGATGGATAGGTCAATGATTAAGGCATAAATGGGGGATTTTTATTAAAAAATTCCATCATAATAATCCTTGCACCTATCTTGATATGAATCCCATTTATTAATTCAACTCATTATATACCAAATTTGACATAATAATGTCTCTAGGGAATTGGTTAGATAGTGTGATGGGTGTTGGTGAAAGTTATATGCCTCATTATCTTAATTAATTCTTCAATTTGAATTTTATTTTCCATAATATGGTCAACTAGATTCTCTTAACTACCTAGGGTATTTTTTAGAACTAGATTTTTTGGAACTGTAGGAGGGTTAGGATGAGGGTTATGCTAATGAATAATAGGTTTACATGTAGGGTTAGGAGGAGGAAAAATATAGTTAGGTAGAGGGTTAGATAAAGGAAAATGAGGGTTAGTAGGACAAGCTATTCAAAACAAAAAAAATTAATTAAATAATGAAAATGATAAAAAATAGTAAATTTTATGGATAACAAGTGTAAATTTTTAGCACTTACCTCTTATATGTGGTGGTGTCATCAATTAAAATCTTCTTGAGATGAACTATATAAATTTTTACCCTTAATACGGGAAAATGCAATCATGGAGTGGAGGAGAGTAAGTGGAAAGAGAGAATGATCAAAAGCAAAATGATGAAATTTTCCATTCAAGTTTGATTATTAGTTATTTTGGTCACACAGGGAACATGATCATGTTATTAATGCGATTAGATTATTTATTTTAATTAATTTGATCATGTTTTTATTTTAACTAATTCGATCACAGTATTCAATTATCTAATGATCATCAAAAAATACTTGGAAGTGATTGATTTTATCTGGCACATAACATTAATGTGATCATGTTATGGATCAACGATTATTTAAACATAATTTAAATAATTATATCATGTTTTTGAATAACATGATTGCATTATGGTAAATATTCATAAAATTATCCCCCAAATCTATGCACATACCCAATGAAGATAGGGCATGTGGTTATAATATTGTATAATAGATTATATGATGAATAAAGGGGCTATTTTTATTACAAATACATAAAATTCATCTTACATATGTTATTTTTTATTATGTTTATTTCATACTTTTGTGATCTATTATTATATAAGTGATTAATAGATAGGGTTAAATTATTTCCTTATGTAAATCTATTGAGAAACCTTTAAATGTTGATATTATGTCACCTAAAAATAGGTAAAAAATTTTATATGGTCAAAATTAAAACATATAAAACTATTTAACACTTTCATTGTACCATATATCCTAGTAGCTATATTTCATATTCTTTACCCATCCCATGCTACCTTATTTAGAAAATGTAAACCTTTCTCTTTAAGATAACATACCAAACAACCACCACACCTATACTTACTCAATAATCCCATATTATTAAAAGGACACTTCCTTTTATAAACTTGTCTCGAGAAACTCCCATATGGTACTAGTTATGTAGCACACTTGCATAGCTAATGGTCAATGGTCAACATTTCAACATGTTTTCTTAACATGTCTAATTGTCCAGTGGTCAATCTTTGAGTGTGTCTACTCACAGCTCTATTTTTTTCTATTTATTTCCATTGTGTCTCTTGGCACTCCATAATTCATATAAGTTTCTCCCTTTTTATCTTAACCTATATTATAGATTAATATTACATCCCTTTAGCACTCAAGCCATCTTATAAATTTATATTTTTCCCATCTTCTCTTTCATGTCTTTTATTATGTTTTATTTATTCCTCCATCATTTATCCATGTATCATATAAAAACACTTATTTTATTGTACTAAAATTCTATTATTAGCATGGCATCTTGGCGCAATAATTTGAATCTTCATAAATACAAAATAAAAAACAAATTAATTATAAAAAACTACAGCATAATATATCTCATCCCTTTTGATCACTAGATCATATTTGTAAAGAACATAGATAAAATTCTAAAAATAATACCACTATAAATCATAGGGACTTTTTTTAATATTTTATATTTATAAGATAATAGAACTAAAGTTAGTCACCCTAAAGAAAACACTTAATATAATTCGATATTCAAACCATTTATGATTGAAATCATATTCTCCAAATTAATAACATGTTCATGTTTGAGGGAGTTTTCCTTATACCATTTTAATATTTAATTTTCTCAAGGTGTAAAAGATTCACAATTTAATAATAAAAACAAAGGTGTTCTATCTAGGAAAGTATACTTACATTCATCTCATTTTTTCATATATTTGTCGGTTACTATAAAAAAAATTAATTTTATTTTTTCATGTCATGGAATTCCATTGATGGGGTGGGGTTACATGCATGTTTGTCTTGATAGGGACTACCATGGATCAGATGCTTGAAAAGAATAAGTGTCAAATGAATTGTAGCCTCACGACAGAAACTAATGGCATGGACCATTAATTTTAATGCTTTAATTATTTATATTATGAATGCATGTGAAATAAATCTAACATGTTATTTAATGGATCCCTAATTTCACATAGATGCCTCACCACTTTTTGTGTTGAAATCTGAAGCTATACATCTCATTCCATTCCATTATGGACGTGTAATTCTACTCTCTTTATCCTATATTCTTCCTTTCCCATTTATTTAAAGTGGGTAGAGATTGTGTCTACTGCCAACATTTACTTCATTGAAGGATGGCCTTATATCTCAAAATCCACTTCCAAACCACATCCTACTCCTCCATGTAAGGTTGTGCCTATAGATTCAAATCTACTACCTTAGATAATGCCTAAATATTCTCCTTTTTCAATGTATTTGAATCACCCCATGGGTCTATTGAGATCATATCTAAACTCAATACACCAATTTTGTACCCATTCAAGGATTTTACAAACAAGAAAACAAATACATGTGGTTAATTTGACAATGCTTTATATTATGTTTTATCTATGTGGTGAAATTGACTAAAAATTAAAATAAGAAAGGTATGATGCAATTTTTTATACAATAGATTAAAACTAAAGGTGGGAATTAAATAACTCACATGTTTTGCATGCATTGCACCACTTATATTTTTGTAGCCAAGTAATTTTAACTATCTATGCTCAACTTTATCATTTTAGTCTTACTCGCATTATTCATATGATTGCAATTTGAATGAGAAAGTGGCAAAAATAAAAAATGGGGTAAATATAATAGGTTCAAGTTTAGAAACCCAATATAATTTCTTGTGTAGTGACCATTTTCTTTAGTTGTATGCCTTAGTAATTATAGGAAGTAGGTGATTAGGTAATTTTATTTTGGGAAAACCATTACCATTGAGCTCAAAATCCATTCTCATAATCTAGGCCTTCTTTATTGAACTCAATTGTCTTGTCTCTTATATGTATTCACTTTAGAAACTTGAGATGGATTAATCCCACATCAACTAAGATATAACTATTTGATGAGTTTATAATGCAAGGACTTCACATTGAAGCATGAATATAGGTAGTATGTCTTTATCCTCCAAAAAGGGGCACCAAACATGAGTATTAATCGACCATAAAAATCGTAATAGTGACAAGGGAAAAATCATGGAGATGAAAGAGAGATAATAAGACCTAAACAATACTTTTGGTGATGTGTAAAGTTGATTCAAGCTATAGATTACATCAGAGAGATCAGATCATGATTAAACTGGTCATGAAAGCATTTAAAATGGGTTTGAGGAGAAATGGAAGGTGGCCTTTAAATTTCAACATCACCTCATATGGATAAATCAAATTCCCAAAAATAACTTAGGAGGTTTAGAGAGGGTGATCTTACTTTTAACATTTAACTCGAGATTGATATTACTTGGTAAACCTTGGGTATCTTGAAAGTCAAAATATTTTTCCATTGTAGACTTTACACTGGATTAAACTCATGAAAATGAACTCTGAGCAACTTGATACTCCCTTCATGCTCTTTGAGTATACTTTGATCTAAACTAGGAGAAAAATATGATAGACACAGGGTCCTTCGATGTGAGAGAAGCATGGGTATGGGAACTAATTCGATGAATATTTTTTAATTTTTTGAACCATGAGTGTGATTCAATCTATAGATAACTCTAGGGGAATAAGGTGGCTCTACAACACATAAACTTTAAAAACCTTCGTCAAATGAAAGCCCAAATTTGGGGATTACGAACATGATTTATCTTGGTCAACCTTTTACTAATATTTTATCATTAAGATCAATCCTATTTATTTAATGAAACATTCTAATGCACTCCAATAGAGTATAAAAAAGGTGACACATGAAATTTTGTGGCAACTTTTATCACTAAGATTGTTAAAATGTAAATCTAACCACCACATTAAATTCATGTTTAGTATACAAGATCATACCATTTTCACTTATCTCTCCCATAAATCTAATGAGGTTTCTATATTTTACCTATTCCAATTCCAAATCTTTGTTTGAAATGTGTCATATATATTTCCTGTTAGATTACATTTGTGTGATGTAGATTGAATTTAAAACTTAAATGACTTGCATCTATCAAAAATGGGTATATAGCTTAAAAGGTGGAAGATTATTTGATTAGACAATTTATATTCCATAGGGTAAATGATGACAAGATGACTATGTTAGTGACATGCAAATTTTATTGCAATTACTTATGGATAAAACACGTGGAAATTTTAAATGATACACACACTCAAGATCAGGAATGAGGTTGTAAACACTAAAACCATTTGTTTTTTGGTAAATAGGGTTGTTTAAATTTTAGTTTTACATGAGACATAAAACCTTTATGAAATCAAACCATATCTCGTGACGTCTGCATCCATGCTTGATAATAGAAAATAACCAATTAAGTGACCACCTTATTTAGATGTAACTACCATGTATCATTCTTCAGTATTGTTACATTCATAAGCCAATTTTTAATCTAATTTATTTACAATATCTATTAAAATTTATAAAAAATATAATATTAACCTACAAAATTATATATTAAAATATAATATGTATATCATATTTTATATTGGATTATATATTATTTAAAATTGATATTACATATATTTTAAACATATAATCTATATCTTTGAGATTATATTTTTATTTACATGGTAGGGAGATTTCGTAGGTTTATTTGCCATGGAATAGGGCTACCTACAATGTAGATGTAAAATGTGAATATAGTTGATAAATGAAAATAAATTAATTGCGAAAAGAAATCACCAAAAAAACCATATACATATACATGTAAAATATTTATATACATTATATACTTAATGTTTAACATACAAAATTAACATGACACATCTTCAGGAGAATAATGGTTGAAGGAGTTTGTAACTCATCACCGAGCTAGGGCAGTCGTGCCCTAGCTCTTTTCTGTTGTGTCTGTGCTTGCGTAGGAGGGGTGGTTGACTAATTGTGTGGGGTGGGGTGCTACAGATTTAGCTATCAAATATACTAGTTTAACCTTTATTTCTGGCTGCCATTTGGTGTTGAGATTGCTTTTTGGACGTCGTTCTATGATTAGGTCAGTGGAGGTGCTTGGATAGATCCCATTGATGTGGAGTGTCTAAGGCCAGGCATGGTTATGGCTAGGAGTGAGCCTTCTAGGGCTGTACCTGGTATAAGTTTTTATGAAGTGGTGGGTTTGAATATGCTATGATAGGAAGCAAGGGTGTTTGAAAATGCATTCTTTTCTCAGACTACAGGTGTTACAGATTTGAGCTTGCCTGGGGGATCTCAGATCATGAAGATTAATGGTTGCCTCAAGCGGTGTAAAGAAAGACCCAAACTGGTAATCCCTTTTGAAATGATCACTAAAGATGTCGAATACTACTCTAAGCATTTTCTATATTGCAAGTTCTTGGGTTTAAGAGTTTCCCTTCAATTTCTAGAGAATTGGGCTCGAAGAGTGTGGGAACCAGAGGGTGAAATGGAGGTCACGTTTTTTGCAAACAAATTTTTCATGGTTACATTTCTATTCCTGGCTGATTGCAATAAGGTCTTCGAGGGTGGGCCCTATTTTTACAATTAGGTTGGGCTATTCATCAAACCATGGCATGTAGGATTTAGTCCTTCTAAGGAGCTCCCAAATCGGGTTCTGGTATGGGTTTGGTTACCCAGATTTCCAATAGAATGTTGTCAAGAGGATGTTCTTCATAGGCTGGCATCGATGCTCAAAAGGCCAGTGGGATCTTCAACACAAACCTTGGGTAAGAAAGTTATGACTTTTGCTTGAATTTATGTGCAAATCGATCTAAGTAGACCACACCCAAATGCAGTGGATATGTGTGCAAGCTCACATTCCTAGGTGCAACAACTAGATTATGAAACCCTTCCTTTCCAATGTTGCCTTTGTCATGAATATGGCCACTTGGTGTGAAGATGCCTAAAGGCTAAGCCAGTGGAGCATCAACCTTCACCTCCTCCTAGTAACACTCCTGGTGGTGATAAAGGGAAGAAGTCTCTTGCTGGTGAGGGTGAGGATGCTGAGGGTTTTGTTCAAGTTAAGGCTTGAAATCAAAATTGAGGTTAAAAGAGGACACTAATGGATCGACAAGGGGAGGATACCTTTAACAAATTTGAGGTCTTGGATGAATTGGGTCAGCAAGAAGTTAATCCTAGATTAATTAGAGTAGATCAACTTGCGGTGGATTATGGACTAGAGATTAGTTCTTCCATTCCTCCCTCTGCTTCTCAAGTGGAATCTGCAATGCCTATGGTCACAAATGGGTAGACAGAGGGTCAGATGATTTTAGAGTCAAATGCTGATTTGGGACAGGGTGTAGAGGAAGCAGCTCTTTCTACATGGACTGCGGGTTTCAGATACGAATAAGCGAGGTAAATCTTCTTCTCATCTAGGCATTCTTCAAAAGGATGGTAAGAAGGGGGTTTCAGAGAAAAATGTTAAAATGGGATGAAAGAAGGACTTGGAGAAGATTAAGATGATAGGGGAGACTTTGGTGGAGTCAAGATCTGTTAAGACCTTAAATTCCCACTTTTTGACTCCTCCCAAATGATCATTATTTCTTGGAATGTAAGGGGATTGAACAATGGCCATAGATAAAAAGCTGTTCAATAATTAGTTAGATGTCATTCTCATGATGTTCTCTTTATTCAGGAGACTAAGGTTTCTATGGAATGTATGATGGGTATAGCACCTAAGTTGTGGAGGCATGGTCAATGTCAGTGCATTGGAGCTCAGGGATCTTCGGGGGGTGTGGCATGTCTGTGGAACCCATGAAAAATCCAACATGTGTCTTGGATTTCCTTCAAGTCCTCCTTATACATGGTTTCTTTGTGCATAGAGTCTGAGGAATCTATCATCTTTTCTAATGTCTATGCTCCTATTGATTTCCAAGGTAAACTTCTAGTATGGAATAATATTCATGTGGTTCGTAGTTTATTTCCTTACTTGCCATGGATTATTGCTGGAGACTTTAATGCTATTCTTGATTTAAATGAAATATGGGGAGGTAATGCAAGATTGGAGCCTTCCTCTATCTTACTCTAGGATAATATGTCAGCACTAAATCTTGTGGATATCAAGCCTAGTAATGGCCACTTCACTTGGAACAATAGAAGGGTGGGTGACAGGTGCATTGCTAAACGACTTGACCATTTCATGGTTTATTATTTTTGGGTGGGTGGATTGTGGTCTTCCAGCTTTGAGATATTAGATTGGAGAGGTTTGGATCATTGTCCCATAAAGCTTATCATTTCCTCAGCATGTTTGCCTCAGAAGACGCCCTCCAAGTTCCAGCTCATGTGGCTCAGGGACACAGACCTAAATGGATGTGTTTTTGAATGGTGGAAGGTAGGTAGACCTGCTTTTGGTTCAGCTATGTATATTTTTTTCAAGCTCCTCCAATATGTTAAGTATCAGCTCAAACGGTGGAATCGACAATGCTTTGGGAACATTTACTAGGCAAAAATGAGGCTCAAATGGAGCTTAATGGTGGTACGAGGTTGATTAGGGAAGAGGGGGTGTCTGAGTATTTGTTACAGGAGGAAGCTAGGGATCTAAAAACATTGGAAGAATGGGAGATGAGAGAGGAAATCTTTTGGAAATAGAAAGCGCGGAATGTGTGGCTTCAAGAGGGGGATAAGAACACTACCTTCTTCTTCAATTTAGTGAAAGCTAGACAACATCGTAATTTTATATCGTCTTTGGTGACTGACAGGGGGGAGGTTATCTATTCTACCCAAGATATTTCCAATGAAGCTGTGCAGTATTTTGCTTCTTTATTTAGGGAGGAATCACAGGGGGACTCGACTGCAGAGGCTCAGGTTCTCTCCTGTATTCCTTCTTTAGTTTCTTTGGAAATGAAAGAGAATCTGATGAGTGCCATATCTTTAGAGGAGTTATAGAGGATTGTTTTCCAGATGCAAAAAGGAAAGGTGCCTTGTCCATATGGCTTCCCAATTCAGTTCTTCCAAGAATTTTGGGACATTATCAAATTAGATTTATTGGTAGTTGTTCAAGAATCCCATAAGAATAAGCAAATGCTCTGGGCCCTGAACTCTACCTTCTTAGCTCTCATTCCCAAGGGGGAGGGGGTTGATCGATTATGTCAATTTTGCCCCATTTCTCTTTGCAATGTAATTTATAAAATTATATCTAAGTTGATTGCTGAAAGGTTAAAAAAGTGGCTTACATTGCTTACTTTTGAAGAGAAAAGTGGCTTTGTGGAGGGCCGTCAAATTTTGGATGGAGTGGTTGTGGCTACAGAGACTATCCATTCCATGGTCATGTCCAAAGACAAGTCTATGTTCATCAAGCTAGACATGAGCAAGGCTTATGACAGAGTTTGTTGGTCATTCCTCCAGAAGGTTTTAGGTGCCTTTGGTTTTGAGGAGGAATGGATTCACTAGGTTATGAGTTCTGTGAATTTGACTTCTTTCTTAGTTTTGATTGATGGGGAGCATTCTAATCTCTTTGGGGCCTCTCAGGGTTTGCGGCAAGGTGACCCTCACTCTCCTTAACTATGTCTCCTTCTGGTGGAAGGGTTGGGACGGTTGATTAAAAGGAATGTTGGAGGGGGCTTTATTTAGGGCTGGCAATGGGGAGGGAGCCTTCTTATACAATCTCACCTACATTTTGTGGATGATGTGGCTTTGATGGGTATGAATACTATTAGGGAGGCTTCTAATATGCACAAAGGCTTGGATGTTTATCTTTCGGCTTCAGGGCAGTCAATTAACGAGGGAAAGTCTTCAATTTTTTCTTCAACACTCCACCTTCCATTCAACGAAGAGTTGCTCATATTCTCAGGTTCCAAATTGGGAGTCTTCCTTTGCTATAGCTTGGGATCCCTATTTCAACTAGTAGACAGTCTAAGGACTCATGGCAAGTTATTATGGACAAGTTTCATGTCAAAGTGAACCATTGGACCCATCATTGGCTGTCCTTTGCTGGTCAGGTCTAGCTACTTCAATCTGTAGTGCAGGCTCTTCCTCTCTATAGGTGTATGATTCAGGTGGCACCTGTGAGCTTTGTTACAGGACTTGATTCCTAAGCAAGGTAGTTTTTATGCGCTGGTAATTTATCATCAACTAAGTGGAGCCTAATTAAGTGGGATGTAGTTTGCAAGCCAAAAAGGTTTGGTGGTCTTGGATTACGACAGTGATTGCTTTAGGGTAGTGCTCTGGTAGCTAAATTGTATATGTGATGGTGTGTGGAACAGGACCAGGTGCGGGCCAAAATCTTATCCCATAACTACTTGTTTGGGATCCCCTAGAAAGATACCCCTCAGTATAGCTTGACAGAGAAAGGCTCGGTGATTTGGACTACGCTCAAGAAAGGGGCTATGTTCATTAAGGGTGGACTATTCTGGATCTGCAAGAGTGGGATAGAGGCACATTTTTGGAAAGACTCCTGGGATGGCTACCCTCCCATAGTTACCCAATATCCTCACTTAAGTATATTGTCCCAAGGGTTTTGTGAAGTTGGATGGACTAGGGTGCATGACTTTAAGTCCCTTACCCTTCATGGGTAGATGGTGGAAGCAAGATGGAAGAACTCAAGGAAGTGGCCTATTTTCAGGTTGGAGGTAGAGTGTGCTGAACTTCATTACATTCTTTCATGTCGTAGCTATAGCGCCCTTATGGATAGTGATGTGTTGGCTTGGGACCCTAATCCCAAGGGTACATACATTGTGTCTTCTAGTTATCAGGAGTTGCTCTCTCAGCAATTATATGAGGGGAGGGAAGTTCATTGGTGGAAAAAAGTCTAGAATAAATTCTCTTGGCGAAAGTGTAATTGCTTTAATTGGACTTTGGTCTGGAATAGATGCTTGACTTGGGAAAATATCCAGAAGAGGGGCTTTGCTAGCCCTTCGAGGTGTGTTCTCTATAGTGGTGGGGAGGAAGATTCTCTACACTTATTCTTCCACTGCCCCTTCACAATGCAACTATGGCATCTCTGGTGGGATGTGTGGAAGTGTCAGTGTGTTCATGCATCCTCCTTGGTAGATTTTTGGATGAGATTTGGGTGGCCCCCCTTCTCGGCTCCCTTCTTCCAGGATGTTTGTTATGTTGGTCCTATCTTTCTGCTATGGCACGTTTGGTTGGAAAGGAATCGCATAAATTTTTGGGGCAAAAAATTGGGGATTCAATAGGTTTGGATTAGAATCTTGGGAATGATCCAAGAAACTTTTGAAGCTAAGAGTGAGATTATTTTGTCGCTGAAGAAGGGTGATGCTGAGATGGTTGACAGGTTGGGAATACAGGGGATATCTCTAGACTCAACTTGCATCAAGAGAGGTAGACGTGTGAAACATAGAGTTCAAAGGATGGGGAAATGGCTGCCACCTCCCGCTAGTTTTTTGAAAATTAATACGGATGGTTCTCCAAGGGGTAATCCAGGGTCGGCTAGGATTGGTGGGATTGGTAGGGATTCTTTTGGTTTAGTGGTTTTTATTTTTTTTCCAATAAAGGGGTGTAGACCATTAATAGGATGGAAGGATTGGTGATCCTATATGCTTTGAGGTGAGCTTATGACCTAGGGTGGAGGAAGGTGATTTGTGAAGTTGACTCTCAAATCTTGGTCAATCTGATCCTTGAGAGGAAGATCTCTGATGTTAGCTGGCAGCTGTCTACATTAGTACAACATATATTACAGGTTATTTCTTGTATGGATTCAGTGTCTTATGCCCATATTCCAAGGGAATGGAATAGGGCAGCTGATTGCCTGGCAAAATGGGCATCAGAAGATATAGATGGCTGGAAGATTGATGGTTGGGTGCAGATGCCCTATGAGTTATGTCAGGACCTGGAAAGGATTCTTGTAGAAGAAGAGAGTGGTATTGGGGAGTGATGTTCTTATTCTTGTTTTTTCTGTAGTCTCTGGTGGTTCTTGGGGCTTTGGCCCTATGTTGTTCTGTATTCTGCTATTCTAAGTTTCAATAAAGTTTTTACCCCTATTTTTTCAAAAAAAACATACAAAATTAACATAATAAATATTATATGAAATTTATATAATAACTAAAATTTTTACATAAAAATAATAAACTATTGTGTGTGTGTGTGTGTGTGTGTGTGTGTGTGTGTGTGTGTGTGTGTGTGTGTGTGTGTGTGTGTGTGTGTGTGTGTGTGTGTGTGTGTGTGTGTGTGTGTGTGTGTGTGTGTGTGTGTGTGTGTGTGTGTAAAAGGGATTTTGTACATCAAAAGAGTGTAAATTCACATTACAACCTCACTCAAAACACATGACAACTATGTTTATATTAATTTAAGGCAATTATTGGGAGTTTATTCTCATTAAGGGTTTAAAAGGAGATAAGATGATGCCATCATTGGCTTTATATTGCCAATTTTAGTTGCACATCAAACATGGAGTATTCACACAATAGAGCACCTCAAAATTTTGGGCACATTATCCCTAGATTTATTTTGATCACTTGCCTAAGCAGACACACATGCAAAGTTGAATAACATATCAGATATGTGAATCCAATTTATGGCATCCAAAATTAAATGCCAATTATGATGAGGAAAGGTTATACATGTATCATAAACATGCAACATCTTTAGGATAATTTTTCAATTTACATGACCTACACCCATTACAAAGGGGTTTGTAACTTGCAATATGGATTTCAAAATGTATGTATGGACACCATATTTTGTCTTAGTATTTTTTATTTAATTATAAAAATACTCAACTTTCAATGTGTGTGCATTAGTATAATAATTGTATACATTAAATTTTAGTTATTATATAATATATATATTATTTTTCATACTAATTTTATAATATATATTAATTTTATGAATAATATATGATATATACAAATACTATTAAAAATATATATACTTTTTTATAAATTTACATTAAAGGCTTGGTAATATATGTCAAGGTCAACAGATATGTACTTATTGTGTAACCAAGTAAACATTTGTTTATATCATGGAATTTTGGAAATAACTTATTTATATAACAACCATATGCTTCTTAGTATAAATATTAATTGTCTACCTTCCTTTTTCCTTAATTTTTTCTAGCCTTCCATGTTCTACAAATTATAATATTCCTTTTGGATACAAACATAGTAACAGGTATTGCTCAACAAATAAATTTGAGAGGAGGAGGTTGTTTTCCCATGTCAAAATGAGGATAACATGATCTGATTAGACTTAGTCATTCCATTTAAGTATTTGTAGCCCTTAGGCACTAATACTGCATATTTGCTTGTTAATAATAGAAAAACAAAGCTTACGTGGCTAATGTTTGTTATATTTGGCTCATTAATTTAAATACTTTGAGAACATCCTTAAAAAATTCCCTTTGTCCATTCCTTGAAATCATAACATTCCATCAAACACATTTTCACTCAACCATGTTGTCAAAGCATTCTTCTACCTTTTGTTTTCATCTACATTTCACATACATATCTATCGAGGAACATATTAGGATGTCCTCATCAACCCTTAACAATATAAAACCATTCAAATATATCAAAACCTTGTTAGTTACTAACCCATTCGCTATTGTTTCATGTAATGTAAATAAGATAATCATGAAGACAAATCCCATTTGTGCATGAATTTTCTTCTAGAGGCAGAATCACTAGTAGTGTACACAATTTTAATAATGCTTTGGGATATAATTTCAATACGTTATCATTGGCCCTCACCATCACTACACTGCTCCACTTGAAATATTGCTCAAAATGTCAAGATATTGGCATCATGGATGAGTTGGATGCACATGATAGACTATAAGAGCTCAATGGTCTGTCTTAGTGTTTTTGATGCTACAACTTTACTTCAAGCCACACATGAGATATGGAAAGAAAATTTAATTAGCATAGTTCTCATGACATCCTCATCCACCATTGATAAAAAAACATCCAAGTAAACATGTTTCCTTATCTATGTGATATAAATGACACTTACCATTCTACAACATAGTTACATTGACACAAATTTAAAATTAAATTAGTCACATGTATAAATGTAATTTATTACAGAGAAGTGAAATTTGTATGTCTTTACATAGAGACATATGCTTGTATTGGAAATGGTAACATGTTCATCGACACTAATATTATATTATATTGTTATATAGGCCCTTCAAGTATGATATGTACTGAAATACCTTGTCATTTCCACTCACCTTAACTGTTCAACTCACCTTCTAGTATTTCACTAATTCCATGACTTGTATGAATTTTTGACATTATTCTAAGCATATAAGAATGGTATTTCTGTACATCATCAAGCCTAATGTAATTTCTCTTGATGCCATTATATTTGCATTATGGATGCATGGAACATGAAACATACACGTTGAGATTCCATTGTCTTGTCCTAGCATCATAAGCAATGAAATGCTTCTTCAAGCCACACCTCCTACCTGGACCCATGTAATAATAAAATTAGAGGAAGAGATATAATATTTTATCTTTAAAAAATTAAGTTTTATAGAGTAAGGGGGAATGCTTTTTTTTCATATAAATAATTTATATTTTCCATCCTCTATATCAAAACATATCATGCCACATGCCCGTGATAATGTCTACTAGTCCTTCTGACATTTTTTTTCTTCCTTGAAACAACTGTGAATGTAATTCTTTAGTCATCCAAAATCTTAGTTAAATTCACATTTTCTAAATGTGAGAACTAAATTTAGTCACCCGAAATCTATTTTTACTCTACTAAATTTCAAACACATTTCTATGTAAATTTTTAAAAATTTATAAAATAAACGTTTTTAAGTTTTATTTCCAACATGATGTGTTCCTTAATGTATTTAAAGGTGTCTTAACTTCATGATACATTGAGAATTTATTTCTCGAATGTGGCAGAAATAGAAAATGGAAATTTAGGTAAGCAAGTATTAAGGCAACTTATGTGGTAAGGATTTCAAGCTTTTTAGCATTGAGGTAAAATAAATACATTAAAAATAAACTACCTACACATACTTGAATGTTGGTGATGAAAATTTTGAATGTCGAAATTTTATTTTTTTTAAATGAAAATAATATTAATATTATTAGAATAAAGTAGGGAAACACACTTATAAAACATTTAAAGTATCGGATAACTTTATTTGTAATTTTTCGTTAATTTTAAATTAATTTAAAATATAAATTTATGATATCAATTAATACTTATATGATATATTTATTTCTTTATCAATTTAAGGTATATAATAATAATACATTTTTCTATTACAATTCCTAAATTTTCTTAAATTAAAAAGAATATAAAAAATAAACATTTTAGTTATTAGAGTTACTTTTTCAAATGTATTATTTATAAAATGTATTATTTTTAAAAAAATATTTATACATTAATATAATACATTTTTATAATCAAGCTTTTTCAATGTTAAAAATTTAGGGAAAAAATTGTATGGTAGAAAATACAGCGAATTAAAATTATCATAAATTTAAATCATGTAAAAGTAAGGTATGCACGCATTCTAATATAAAAAGGGTAAATATGAAGGATGAGATATACATGTTAAGATTGTGGTTTATGGAGGGGGAACTGTAATTATTTTGAAGTTGCAAGAGATCTAATGTAATTGTAAATTCTTTGAACTGCAAAATATTGAATCTTTCTCTAAAAAAAAAATAGCAGTTGTTATACAGGGGAAATATTTTTAAAGATGAATAACAATTAAATGTAAGAAATTACAGTAATTACAAAAAAAAATTATGCACTTTACAACCAATCATTCATATATATATATATAACATTCAAACCCCATAAATTTATTTTAGAGGAGTAAATTTTACAATTTTAAAAATTTATGAAACCTTTTTACTGCATATCTATTCCTATATAAATTTTACATTACTTACAACTATTTTAACAATCAAAATATCATGAAACCAAGATCTAATCCTTACATCATATCATAAAACATTTATTTAAAAAAAAATCAAAAACAAAACAAAACAAACTTTCTTACACAAAATGTTGTACATAGCTATGGAAACCCCATTTAACCTTATTAATTTTACCATTAATAATTAAGTTACAACACGGACTGCATTAATTTTGCAAGGTAATCGAGGTGAAAGTCTATAAATATCGCATGTGTGTCGTTTGTGATCGTCTTACTATTTTATTTGGCCCGTTCCGAATGGAAATGGAAACAGCAAAGGAATTATGACTATTTTCATTTCGGAACCTATATTATGTATAACACAATATTACACCGTTTATCAAAAAATTAAAATTAGCCGAAATGACTATTTTCTTGGGAAAGAACTTAATAATCATGGAAAAGAACTTCGTAACCATGACCACTGAAAATCCTCGCAAATTTGCTTGCCCAGGTGGGCGACATGAATTGTACAGGAAGGATGCATTTGAATTTCAATCCTTGCTTTTTCCCATTGCTCTTACCTACCTACCTTCAATTTTAACTTATTGGTATAACAGGATGAGTGCCGGCGCTAAGTTTTACTATAATTAACCAGACAATACAACAAAAGACAGACATCGATAGTTGTTTATCAGAAGTGATGCGCAAGGAAATGCACGACAGTAATGTGGAGACACAGGAAGAGAGGTGTCGAGGGCCTATAATTGTAGGGGCGGGTCCTTCTGGGCTTGTGACCGCGGCGTCCCTGAGAGAGGAAGGCGTTCCCTCTGTTATCTTTGAGAAAGCAGATTGCGTGGCCTCGCCGTGGCAGCACAGAGCGTATGACCATTTGAAGCTCCATCTTCCTAAACACTTCTGCGAGCTTCCTCTGAAGCGCTTTCCTCATTCTTTCCGACAGTACCTGACCAAAGAACAGTTCGTCCAGTATCTCGAGCCATACGCAAAGCATTTCAACCTAAAGCTCAGATTTAAAGAATGCGTCCACTCTGCTTCCTATGATAAAGCATGCAGCCTGTGGAGAGTGCGCACTACGAATACGGAGAACAGGGGCAGTCGGATTGACTATGTTTGTCGCTGTCTTGTTGTTGCAACGCGAGAGAACGCAGAGCCAGTCAATATAGAAATAAAGGGGATGGGGAGCTTCAGGAACGTCATTCATTGGAGCGCATATAAAAATGGGGCAGACTATTAAGGACAGAGTGTTCTTGTTGTTGGGTGTGGAAATTCCGGCATGGAGCTCAGCCTCGACCTTTGCAATCACAATGCCAAACCCTCAATGGTTGTGCGCGATACTGTATGTAATTCTCATAAATGTTTTTGATTTACTTCGTGTAGCTCTAATGCACATCGTATACGAATTTAGTGCCCATACCATTGTGGGATGCCATTAAATCGACTGAAACTATTTTACACAGAATTATTTAAACAATTTATCTCAAATTATTAGTCAAATTAATTACCAATTAAATATAATTGTATGAAGTTAATTAATTATAATTCAATAAAGAATTATCTTACTTTTATGATATCAAATCGATCAAATCGACTCAAATAATGGGTTTTTTACCCAGGTTTAAGTAATTGATTAATGGATTTAATTTAAATAAATATTTGAAGTTAGTTGTTAAATTAATTATAATTGTATAAAAAATTATCTTATCTTTATGACATCAAATCAATTTAAATGATAGGTTTTTAACTAAGTTTAAGCAATTAATTTATGGATTTTATTTAAAAATTATTTAAATAAATTATCTCAAATTACTTATCAATATACTTATTAATCAACAATAAATATAAAATGAATTATCCAAAATTTATTAATCGAGTATAATCATAAAAAGAATTAGCATAGGTCACATGACTCCTCATCCATTATTGCTGACAAAACATCCAATCAAACACATTTTCTCATTTATTTGATATAATTGACACTTACCATTCTACACTATAGCTACATTGACATATAAATTTAAAATAAAATAGTGACATGTATAAGTGTAATTTATTGGGGAGAAGTGAAATTCATGTGTTTTCGTATAGAGACATATGCTTGTATTTGAAATGGTAACATGTTCATCTACACTAATATTATATTATATTTTTATATAGGCCCTTGGTATATGATATTTACTGAAATACTTTGGCATTTCTTCTCCCCTTATCTGCTCAACTCACCTTCTAATATTCCACTAATTCCTTGACTTGTATTTGAGTTTTGAAATTCTTCTAGGGGTCTAAGAATGGTATTTATATACATCATCAAGCCTAATGTAATTTCTCTTGATGTCATTATATTTTCATAATAGATGAATGTAACATACAACATACATGTTGAGATGCCATTATCTTGTGTTCGCATCATAAGCAATGAAATGCTTCTTCGAGCCACACCTCCTATATGGACAAATGTCACAATAAAATTAGAGGAAGAGATATAATATTTTGTCTTCAAAAAGGTAGGTTTTATAGAGTAATGGGATATTCTTCTTTTTGTCTCTATTTAAATAATTTGTATTCATCATCTTCAACATTAAAACATACCATACCACATACCCGTGTTAATGTCTAATACTCCTTTCGACGTTTCTTGCTCCCTTAAAGCAACTAATAGTATAATTCTTTAGTCATCCAAATCTTAGTTAAATTCTCATTTTCAAAATATGAGCACTCCATATTTTTTAAATCTATTTTTACTTTAATAAATTTCAAACACATATCATTTTAAATTTTTAAAAAATTCTAAATAAAAGTTTTTTTTTTTTTCCAACTTGATGTGTTTCTTAATGTATTTAAAGGTGTCTTAACTTCATGATACATTGAGGATTTATTTATCGAATGTGGCACATAAAGAAAATTGAAATTTAGGTAAGCAAGTATTAAGTCAACTTATGTGGTAAGGGTCTCAAGATTTTTAGCATTGAGGTAAAAGAAGATACTTTAAAAATAAACCACCTACACATACTTGAATGTTGGTGATGAATGTTTTGAATGTGGAAATTTTATTTTTTAAAGATAGAAAATAATATTAATATTATTAGAATAGAGTAGGAAAACACATATTTATAAAACATTTAAAGTATTAGATAATTTTATTTTTGATTTATTTTAAATTAATTTAAAATATAAATTTATTATATCAATTAATGTATATGATATTTTTATTTCTTTAAGAATTTAAGATAGATAATGATACATTTTCCTTTTACAATTTCTAAAAAAATTTAAATTAAAAAGAATATGAAAAATAAACATTGTACTTCTTAGAGCTATTGTTTCAAATGTATTATTTATAAAATGTATTATATTTTTAAAAAATATTTATACATTAATATAATGCATCTCTATAATCAATCTTTTTCTATGTAAAAAATTGAGAAAAAAAATTATATAGTAGAAAACATAGCCAATTAAAACTATCATAAATTTAAATCATGTAAAAGAAAGGTATGCATGCATTCTATTATAACAAGGGTGAATATAAGGGATGAGATATACATGTTAAGATTGTGGTTTTATGGAGCGAGCAATTGAAATTATTTTGTAGTTACAGGTGTTTCATTTTAAAAAATAGTAACAATTACGTCATAAGAGAAATGTTTTTAAAGATCGATAATCACTGAAAGTAAGAAGTTACAATGACTGCAGAGAATTTTTATGTACTTTACAATCAATCAGAATTATATATATATATATATTTGATTTTTCATTTAAACCTCCTAAATTTCTTTCAAAAAAACGTAAATTTTACAATTTTTAAAATTTATAAAACCCTTTCGCATATCTATTCTTAAATAAATTCTACAATACTTACTATTTTTACAAATAAAATATCATGAAACCAAAGTCTAATCCTTACATCATATCATAAAATATTTATTAAAAAAAAAAAAAAAAAACGTTCTTTCTTACACGAAATGTTGTACATAGCTATGGAAACCATATTTAACGTTTTAATTTTACCATTAATAAATAGGTTACAACATTGACTGCAATAATTTTGCCAGGTAATTGAGGTGAAAGTCTATAAATATCGCATTTGTGTCGTTTGTGATCGTCACCCTATATGTTCTATTTTATTTGGCGCTTTCCGAATGGAAATGGAAACAGCAAAGGAATTATGACTATTTTCATTCTGGAACCTATATTATGTATAACAAAATATTACACCATCAAAAACGCAAAATTAGGCGAAACGACAATTTCTTGGGAAAGAATTTAATAATCATGGAAAAGAACTTTGTAACCATGACTACTGAAAATCCTCGCAAATTTGCTTGCCCAGGTGGGCGACATGAATTGTACAGGACGGATGTATTTGAATTTCAATCCTTGCTTTTTCCCATTGCTCTTACCTACCTACCTTCAATTTTAACTTATTCGTATAACAGTATGCGTGCCGGCGCTACGTTTTACTATAATTAACCAAACAATAGAACAAAAGACACACATCGCTAGTTGTTTATCAGAAGTGATGGGCAAGGAGGCGCACGACAGTTATGTGGAGCCACAGGAAGAGAGGTGTCGAGGCCCTATAATTGTAGGGGCGGGTCCTTCTGGGCTTGCGACCGCGGCGTGCCTGAGAGAGGAAGGCGTTCCCTCTGTTATCTTGGAGAAAGCAGACTGCGTGGCCTCGCTGTGGCAGCACAGAGCGTATGACCGTTTGAAGCTCCATCTTCCTAAACACTTCTGCGAGCTTCCTCTGAAGCCTTTTCCTCGATCTTTCCCACAGTACCCGACCAAAGAACAGTTCGTCCAGTATCTCGAGTCATATGCAAAGCATTTCAGCCTAAAGCCCAGATTTAACGAATGCGTCCACTCTGCTTCCTATGATAAAACATGCAGCCTATGGAGAGTGCGCACTGTGAATACGGCGAACAGGGACCGTCGGACTGAGTATGTTAGTCGCTGGCTTGTTGTTGCCACGGGCGAGAACGCAGAACCAGTCATTCCAAAAATAATGGGGATGGGGAGCTTCAGGAACGTCATTCATGCGAGCGCATATAAAAATGGGGCAGACTATCAAGGACAGAGTGTTCTTGTTGTTGGGTGTGGGAATTCCGGCATGGAGCTCAGCCTCGACCTTTGCAATCACAATGCCAAACCCTCCATGGTTGTGCGCGATACTGTAAGTAATTCTCATTAATGGTTTTGATTTTCTTCCTGCAGTTATAATGCACATCGTATACGAATTTAGTTTCCATCTAATTGTGGGATGCCATGAAATCGACACAAACAATGGTTTTCTAACCAAGCTCAAACTAATGGTTTTCTACCCAAGATCAAACTAATGGTTTTCTAACCAAGATCAAACTAATGGTTTTCTACCCAAGCTCAAACTATTTTACATAGAATTATTTCAAGAATTTATCTCAAATTATTTGTGAAATTAATTACCAATCAAGTATAATTGTATAAAGAATTATCTTATTTTTATGGCATCAAATCAATTTAAAACTCAAATAATGAGTTTTTAAGCAAATTCAAATAATCGATTGATGGATTTTATTTAAAAATTATTTAAATAAATATTTGAAATTACTTTTTAAATTAATTATGAATTAATTATAATTATATAGAAAATTGTCCTATTTTTATAGCATCAAATCTACTCAAATAATATTTTTTTACCTAAATTCAAGGAATTGATTGATGCATTTTATTTAAAAATTATTTAAATAAATTATTTTAAATTATTTATCAATATAATTATCAATCAAGTATAATTTTAAAAAGAATCATCCAAACCTCATTATCTGTTTTATATTTAAGAAGGTTTGTCCTCCGGAACTAGGTAATACATAATTTTGTGGTTGTGAATCATATGAAAAGATGTTTGCCATATCTATTTAAATAAGTACTGTTATAAATAGGACAAAAGAATTTTCCTTACCTAACTAAGTATATAATAGTAAACTTAACCAACTTTCACAAATTCCTTGACTTTAATTAAACAATCAACCATTTTTTTAATATTTAAAATTTTAAATATAAATTTATAAAATTTATTGACAATATGGACCCCACCAATTAATAAGTGATGACCAAACTTGAGTCTTTTAAGACCACTCAAAGAGCATTTAACTAGACAAAAATATTAATACATAGCAGACTACCCTTTTCTTTTTTAACAACAATTGTCACATGCCCTCCAAAGACTGAAGGAAAGTTGCTGTTGTGTTCTTTTAAGCCGGAGATTTTTTTCAAATAAAACGTCTAATCAAAATTGAATAAAAAAATGGACATCCAACACTAAATTATGGCACAGAATTAGGATAAAGGGCAAAGAAGCGGCACATGCCCGCCAAATGATTCAGCCTGGTCAAATGGTCCACAACTACTTTTAGCACATTCAAAGGGGACATCCACCAACTGATTTACCCGACCACAACTTTAATAACGTTTGTCCATTCTGAAAAATAATTGTCTGCCTTTCCCGAATTTAACTAGATTTCATGCCCGGGACCATGAAATCTTCAGGTGCATCTTCAGGTGCATGTGTTGCCGAGAGATATATTTGGGTTATCGACATTCGGTATAGCGGTGGCGTTGGGAAAATGGTTCCCAATTTGGGTAGTTGATCGCGTGCTGTTGGCGGTGGCGCGTTTCATGTTTGGTAGGACGGAACGTTATGGTCTGAGGCGGCCGGCGGTCGGTCCCATTGAGCTGAAGAATACGACTGGTAAAACGCCCGTGTTGGACGTTGGAGCGCTTGCACGAATCAGAAATGGACGCATCAAGGTATGCTACAAACTCAACATTTTGCGTTACGCATTCGGTTTTTCACATCCATGGTATTGATCGTGATTTTCGTTCGCAGGTACTGCCTGCGGTACAGTGCTTCACATCCCGTGGTGCCAAATTCGTTGACGGGCAAGAGATTGAGTTTGATTCAGTCATTCTGGCCACAGGGTACACCAGCAATGTGCCTTCCTGGCTCAAGGTATAATATAATACTAGTAAGTGCTGCTAACTATGGCGTTTTAGCAGATTTTGTATTAACTGGTTTTATTTGCAGGAATGCGATTTTTTCACACAGGACGGGATGCCCAAGACGCCATTCCCTAATGGTTGGAAGGGAGAAAATGGAGTATATTCGGCGGGATTCACAAGGCGAGGATTGCTTGGAGCTGCGTTAGACGCGAAGCGCATTGCTCAGGACATTGGGCCTGTGCGTACGGCTTTAAGGGAACAGCTTGCCTTAAAAAGCAGACAGAGATTGAATTTGATACATAACTAGTCGCTCGGCGTTTTTGTACGTTAATCTGCTAAGATGCTCTGATATGGCGCAGGTGCGGAATGTGCCATCTGGTGTGATGATTGGCAGCGAGGTGCTAACAAGCTAACGCTGATAAGTAATGGTCATGTGCAGCTTTGCGCAGAAGCAATGCGCAAGGCCTCTGCAAGGTGTTATTGGTCATTACAAAAGCTATCATTCTAGGTAATTTGAATCCCTAGAAAATGAACTTAAATCTCTTAAAATAAGAATAGTATATTCCAACAGTTTTAACTTTCATATTTATGCATTCGAATTCTATCATATATTCTTCAAATTGAAAAGAGTACAAAAATTAGACCGGTGAGTGGTGTCATGGGTGATTTTTTAAAGTATATTCGCCTTCACACTTCATATTCAGTGTTATATGAATACAATACTTATTTTAACAAATTAAATTATTTATTAAACAAAATTATTTAAAAATTACTATTTTTGAAATAGAAGTTACTGATTTAAATCACCTTTAAATAAATCTTCTTAAATATACAGAATGGTATATATATATATATATATATCAAACTTTAATCCTTTATAAATTTCATTACATCTTATAAGGTTTACAATAAATAAATAACTATATTAATTATCACATCTTATAAGGTTTACCATAAATAAATAACTATTATAATTATGTTGATTAGTTAAGTTTTACCTCATTAGAAGTGAGCAGTTTGATAATTTGTAAGCTAATCTTATTAAAATAATTTCGAGGATGATTTAGGAAGTTGAAATCAATGTCTATCAACAAAGAGAGAAAAAGCAACAAAATCTGAGGCATAAAAAATAGGAAATTATATTTTATTCAGCACGAAGCGTTTGTATGATACCCAAACATAACTGAGAGTAGAAATTTTCTCTAAGAAGTTGGATTGTTTGTTTCCATAGAGAATGAAAAATTGGCATTTCCGCCATACCTGATAAAGGGAGCTTTGCAAGAGCAACTTTTTAGGCAAAGATTTCTATATTCATCTCTTGTAACTAACTCTGCAGTGGAAACGTTTTCCCAAGAACAAGTAAAACACCAAACATGCCCCAGTTTCAAAAACTGATAACCTTGTGGGCTACGACTGATTTTCGGTGTCTGTGGATGCAGGCGAGAGGACTCTGTGGAAGACACCGCAATTTGGGTATTAAGAAATGAATATGATAAAAAACATTGCCTGCTTTTGTACAGCTGCACTCGCCATCTGTACCAACACCATAGACCACGCATGTTAAAGGATAGTCACATATTGTTCGGTCACTAAAGGATTATGAAAAGTAGTCTGTAAAATAATTTCCTGTTATAGCTCGGAAAGAATAAAACAGCAAATGCCCATCTAAATCAATCTTAGGGAAGAGTCAATTGTAGGATACGCCAAGACTTATTTCAATTGTCTTGGATGGGGATCCTTTCCCATGGTAATAGAACGAGTTGTTGTTGAACTGTATATAATCTCTGCTCGCACTTGTAGGTCGGTTGGGATATCTAAAATACATTTTAGGGGATGCCGTAGCTGTAGAGATAGGAAAGCCCGTCCAGAAGCAAAGTTTCGTAGAAAATACCTGGGCTTGTATTGGTAGGTAGACTCGATTAAATAAGCTTCTGTAACATCTTCTACTTCTCTAATAGGAACTCATCAGTGGGGTGATCAAAACACTGCCAGAGGGTTCCATTGGAGCTGTTGTAGAGAAACAAGTTCCCAGATTCTTCGATACTCATCCCTTGAAAATCTCGGGTGTATAAATTTGTATACCATACCAGAGTGCCGACTGCGTCGTTCAACACCAGATTTCATGTGGAGGTGAGAACAAGGATTACGTTGCCCTTCACGTGGTGCTCTTTATTTGCCCTTTGCAACATTTGGATGTCACTTGGGTCGTTATTATCAATTACATGGGTGACAAAGAACGCTGCAAAGACGTAGCCCATGTCACGAGGACTACCGTAGCAGAAGAAACCCACATCCAAACCGTAGATTCACATCATTATATGGGATGTTGTTAGTGAAGAAAATAGGTCGCACGGTCACTGGGCGACGAGCTTAACCAGCATGCACTAACCAACGGCGTGCTGGTCTTCACCGGTCCTCACCTGGAAATTTTTCACCGGTCATCGCCAACCTTAGACCCAAGTTAAATTGTCAAACCCCTGACCGCCAAGCGTGACTAACCGTCACTGTAAAGCTCGTCAATCACCATTTCATGTTACTGCCAGGTCCATCACCATTTCATGTTACTGCCAGTTGAGAAAATAACGGAAAGAGCAGGACGTCTTTTGATATTCCCCCAATTTCTCCCTCAATGAGACATTTTCAGATGCGAAGCATCAAGTGAGCGACGAAAAAGAAAGGCAAGTGACAACACCGCGAGACATTTTCCTCATAGTTTACCTAGCTCCTCCTGCACTACTTCACGTGTTTAAATTGGAGTATACATATGTAGTATAAATTCATGATAGTATCATTTTGCAATATACTAGAAATTCATGATAGTATCAGTATACATATGTCATGTTGTTTTAATAATGTTTGTGGTGGTTAAGGATTGTGAAATGTCTACACCATGTGGTATTACTATTCTCTTTCTGACCTATGGTGGAAATATACATTCGTTCACGACATTGTCCCATGTGCCCTTCTTGATGTGCTAGTTCTTCCATATTCTACTAATGAAGGTAGGAATTGTACATATTTTCGAAAATTCCTCAGAAAAGTCCATCCTAGTAATGGGGTTTTAGTTGAGGTAGGCAACTTAGTGTCTATTTTCATATCATAAATGAGTATTTTTTATTTATATCATAAAAGAGGGAAGAGCCCTTACATATACATAATTCCAGAGCAACAAATACAATCAAGAAGAACCAGGGTAAAAGAACATCACGAAACTAGAACACATAATCAAAGACCCTAGCATCAATCATACAACAAGACCATACAAAATTATGGTATAGAACTAGGAAGATGATTAAACTAGGCCCCAGCTAGGGAATAAGCCAGAACATAAAAGCAACAAGGATACATAATACAGAACACAGTATAAGATAGATATAATAACAAGAAATGACTATGGGCAAGCATCCCAAGTAGGGATTATTATGAGAGGGCCTTGTAGAAATGTAACACTTCCAAGTCAACAATTTTATAGAAGCCCCAACATTGCCACCACCCCAAATTCAACAAGGTTGTTGCTGTTGATTGAAACATAAACCACTGGGGTACCCTTAGTTGAGTTAGTCTGTGAAGCCTTCATCCTTGCCAAGACCAACACTATGAGTATGGAGAACAATAACAATATCATTTTTTTATAGAATCCGTAAGCTCCCATGTAATTCCCATACAATCCAAATATACTAGTAGGTGTGAACACTGAGTATATTGGTTTTGAAAACTCACATTTCTAGGTAAATTTCCATCATCATCAACATATTATCATTTAATTTCCACCATTGTACTTCAATTGGTTTACATGTGCACTATTTTGTATATCTTTTATGACTTTGTTCTCTTCTTTGGCATTGAAGTTTTCTTATTTGATTTGCATTAAATTATGCAATATTCTGAACTTATGTCATGCACTTTCTTTGTGTGTGCATCCAATTTTTTAACATTCCTTTTTGACATTTAAAATTCATTAGTTATTGTTTTGGTTTGCCTTCTATTTTTTAAACATATGTCCTATACTTTTCTATGTGCATTGAATTTTGCAACATTCTTGACATCTAAAATTCATTAGTTTTTGTTATTGTTTGCCTTGTATTTTTTAGTACTATATTTTGCTAGTATATGATTTAAATATTTTTTATGATAAAAAAGCTTCACATTATTTACAACATGAATGCAATCAAGGAGTAACTTCCATAAAAATAACACATAATCATCCATATTCACATTATTATGTTTTTAATAATATAGTATGTTGCAAAACTTAAAATGTAATTTAAAAACTATATATTAAAATTATTTTGAAAAAATAGTTGAAGTACAACCACCAAAAGTTACTTTTTGGGCATGCTTAAACACATTTAAAACTATTTTTCAATAGTTAAATTACTAATTTTAGAGGATTTATTTTTTTTAAACAAATACCATTCTAAAAAATGTTTTATGTATTGTAGCATAGATCTTATTTCAGGAGTTAAGACAAAAAAAGCTTTGAAATGTTTTACACTTTACATTTGTTTTTCAAAATGTAGACTATTGATAAGTGAATTTTTGATAACATTGCTAGATCATTTGCGTGCATTGTATCATAAGTTTGATCCCAAGTAGATAATGATTAACTTTGACAATTGAAGGTGGCATTTTTAAATGAATTTTATCTTAGTGGAGTTCGAGAAATGAATCATCTCTACTTTGAAAGAGTTTATGTATGATTCCAATGAGAGTGTGTGTTCATATGATTTACATTATAAAAAATGTTGTCAAAATGTTGTATGACATCCATCCATTGCAACATACACAATGATTTATTAAAGGATCTCCATCAACATATAGAAATAAGGAGATTATGAATATTTTTTCTAATGGTTAGATCTCACACATATATATGGAAATAAATATTTGGTTGAGGTAAAGGAAGAGGATTCCCATGAACATGCTTCAAATGTGGCCAGCCTTGATGTAGGTCATATGAGTGTATATTGGCACAAGGGGAAGATGACATAAGGTTTAAAGCTAAAGCACATGTTATGCATGGATAAGCAGAGTACACTAGAACTATTAAACAATTTATAGATTTATACCATAGATAAAACCTCAAGATAAATAAGGTATTTCTCTTTCTGCTAAAAGAGGATAGTGAACTAGTGCATACGAAGAACATGCTGTGAAAGGTGTGTATGTTAAGAGGTAAGTGATACAATGTAATTGTGGATAATGCTAACACATAAAATTATGTTTTATGTGATAAGGTGGATAAATTAGGTTATTAGAAGATGGCAAATCCAAACCCATATGAGGTTTCATGGTTTTAAAAGGACCATAATGTGTTGGTAAATGAGAAATACTTGCTGAAATTCCAAATTGACACACATCAAAATAAGGTATGGTCTGATGAGATAGCAAAGTATGCGTGTCACGTAATTTTATGATGGCCTCTGAAATATGACTTAAATGTTATGAATGATAAAATAGTGAAAATATATCACTTATAAAATGATGGCAAGAAGTTCATGCCAACTTTTTTGAAGGCAAAAGAAGAAGGAAAGCACAACACTACCCTTATATCATTGTATTCCATGAAACTGTGTCCTGTTCATTAATTTTGTCAAATAGTTCATGTGGCTTTAGTATGCTTCCACATTTTGTATACATCTCTATCACGGAATTTACAAGTACATCATCTCTTACAAATCTACTTTTGATTATTCTTTCATGGAACTCCATAACCTATTCCAAAGCTCCCACATTTTGTCAAATAGATCTCATGTCTTGTGTAAACTTACACATTTTTCATACATTTTTATTAGGTCACTCATCACAACGACATGTAATAAAAAACCACTTTGTATTATGATTTGATGGATATCCATACCCTCTTTTAAAGATCCCATTTTCACACAAGCTAGGAATATTCGAGAAAAGGTTATGGATTCTCATTGTACACCTTCCAATTGCATTTATTTAAAGGTATCCAAAGCCTTTTTAACAATCCCATTTTGTGCATACCCTTCTATCATTGTATTCCATGATATTTGAAGAATTTATGAAGTGGTGCTTTCAGAAATAGATGATCAAGACTTTTGAAGGAAATATTTGAGAGGTCAATCCTCAATATTTCAATAAGAAAATTGAAGAAATGGTATAAAAATGAAATGAGATCAAAATACTCCAGGATTCACAACAAAAAATATCCTTTCTTTTCCACTTAAACCTTATGTTAAAGTACACAATTGATGTGCAGATACATGACCATGTCTTTAATTTTATAGATGCATCCACTAAAAATGGAGTAATACCTCGATTGATGTACATATTTACTTTCATGAAGGCTTTCATCCACCCTTCCTCAATTTATATTTGTTTAAATGGCCTCATGTCTAAAATCAATAATGTTATCCTTAGAGATTTATCTATATTTTATAAACATAAAAAAAATGGTTATCTAGAAATGAGATGGATTGCAAGCTTGGATGATACCAAAATAGTATATCCTTTCAACTAGCTTGCTATTTACACATATATCCTTTCTATTTTTTGGTATATGTGTAAAATAAGAATCTCCAACCTTAGCCAATGTTTTCAAAGGAAATGGGAGGCACATTATGTGTCCATCTTAGTATAGAGGCCGATAATGTACTTATAAAGTATTAGTGTTGAATGTTAATCTGATATTTGTCATATCGACATCTTATATTTTTATGACACTAGTTTAGACTATGATGTTTATGTCTGAGGTGTTTTTAATTAAAGAAGATCCTTTTGCCTATGAAGTTTTTAAGGTGGTCTTACTCCACCTTTAAAAAAATAATTGATACATATTTCAAAACTACATTCTTACAAGTACATTTCTAAAGTTAAGTTTGTAGAATGATAATGATTGAATCTTTTGACAATATATATTTTAAGTTGAATGGGTAATTGACAATCATTCTTATAAATAATGTGTTGCGTAAGATGCAATATATCCTTTATATAATTTATTTTATATGGTATGTGTGTTTGTTTGTAGTATGTCACTATTTTTAGAACCCCTCTCTAGTTGGCATTCCAATAACTTATGGAATTACCTAATCCAACTTAGAGATGTAACATGAAGAAAATTTGATCAAGTTTCACTTGAATTGAATGAAATTTCATGTTGTCTACCACCTTCTTGGGTTACTCATGCAAATCATGTTTCCATGATTTTGTGCAATACTAATAATGCTTTCACTTTAAACCTATTAAAAGGTAATTGGTCATATTTAGAAATGGAAACGTTGGATATAATTTTTATGTCTAATCTCTTATCATAATTAATTATTCCATAGCATGAAATATCTTTGAATCTCATGATAAAAAGTTGGTTGGATATATACTTTGATATAACTAGTTATGCAACATTCTTGCCAGAAAGATTCTTTTGTACATATCACCTTGTGATTAGATTATGACTTTTAATGTGGGATGTTCTCCATGATGATTGTGTACAACTATGGAATTATATGAATTCAAATGGTAAATTATATCTTGAATAGGTGTTGGATGAGCTTACATACCAAGAAATAATGTATTGAAGAAGTCATTTTCCAACATCATCACAAGAATCTGATGATGATAGAAATGCCCATGATCATGATTGGCACTACTCAAATTAGTTGTAAAAAACTAAAATTAGACAATGGTATGTGACTACTTTAATATAGTTGTCTGCCATTCAGTTTGTTATGTTTGTAAAATCATAGATAATGGCATTTACTATAGTTCATGGCAATCAACTTTTTTAAGTAGAATGTTGACTCATCATCTAGAGCCATAAACATCTTTCTTATATTATGTAGGATGGAAATGACAACTTTATATACGGTTTTGTATATGCAATGGAGAATAAAATTTGATTTAATTTCATATTTATGTTTTTCTATCTCATGGGCCTCACTAAATTTAAGGGCCAATAATCATGGTCTGGTAGGTGGGAAGTATGGTAGTGATGGTCTATGAGGAAATCATTTAAAAAAAAAATTGTAGCCTATTTGGCTACACTAAAGCTATCATAACAAAATATGGGTCATACCCTGACCTTACTATAGGTTATAAGGCAATGTACCATTACAATTGAATTAGATAAATTGCATCCCATATGGGCTCATATAATTTGTAATCCACACATGTACAATTTTTTCTTTTGTTACCTAGTAGCATTTCCTTTCACATGGTGTTCATAAATATGAGTATCCCTATAACTTTAATTCAATACATCAAATTATTAATTGATGGGAAATCAGAATATCATATGGGCTTCATATTAATTTCACTTTTTTTGACCCTATCCTAATTTTATGGCCTTCATAGCAACTTCACTATTTTTAAAAACCATGTCTTAATTCTATGGGCTTCCATACAATTTATATTTTCTTTAACCCTTTCTTGAATCTATCAGACTCCTAGAAAAATTGCATTCCTATGCCCTGTCCACATGTACATAGTTACTATATGCCATTTATGATCATTTATAATGTAACTACCTTGTGCATGCACTATTTTGTTCATTTCTACATTTTCATGATTTTATTTTCATATGTTTTATGAAGGGTTTTATATTGATTTAAATGACGTTTTGTACATTCTTATAACCTTTTAGTTCATAGTTTCTATCATATTTTTCCTAATAAGTTTCAATTCTCATATTTTTATTTCTATGTACAGTTCATGGATTTTATTTATAGTATGTTTGACCATCACGTGTGTTTATTGATTACATCTAAGTGGAAAGGAAAACAAATCTATATAAAAATCATGTTATTTTCTCTTGAAAATGAAATCATATGGCACTATGACACTTTTATATTTGATGAAGTGTCTTTACATCATGCCCCCTACATTGCTTTAATAAATGGGCTGGGCTTACACTTGTATTTGAACTATCAAATAGGTGTGTGCATGGACATCAATTCTGAAGACATTTATCATGAAATTATAGGGATAAGTGTGTGCTTAGAGGTCTTCTTGATGAGCTAGATGATGATGTGACTTTCATGTATGGGTTATTTCTAGATATTCACATTTATTACACAAATAAACGTCTTCAACAAGCATCATCAAGGCATAAATAAAATGAAATACAAAAAATCACTATGGATGTGTTTGTGATAATTTGTTTAGAAGATGTTCTCATCGACAAATTTTTTGATACTTTGATCAATTTTTCATTAGTCCACATAGTTGTTGATGTTGACATTTACCAATTCTCATTTTATAATTATCTAATGTTCATGTTTATAGATTCCATACTATTCTTCATTCTCTTCCCCTAATTGATGTAATGTTAAAATAAATTCATGAAAAGTTTCTTTATAAATCTGTTGAACTTCTCTTGATAAAACAAAACTTTAAACATATCTTTATACAAACTTTATTTTGATTGTTTATATGGTTTTATGAACTTCCTAATGTTTTTACATATGACACACTATAAAATAGATTTATAGCTTGACTGACCCAATATAGGTTAAATGTAATAGTGCATGAAAAATAACATATTTGAATGAGAGGTACAAAAAATGTATCCAAAATGGGTGTTCTCATGATTGTCGATGCATATTAGTTTAACTTCCCATTTCAATGATGTGTATGTGTTTTAAAGTTGTTTGGACCAAATTGTGATTATATTGTTTGCATTATTCAATCATTGTCCTTCGTACATTTTAGTGTATGAGAATTAACATTCAATCAATAAATAAAAAGACTACTGCAATACACGTAAAGTTGTGTTCACGCAATACCGAAAAGTCAATTTCTGATTTGTTCAATGAAATGTTCATCTTGTAGTCTGCAATAAATGGGAAAAAAGGGTGGGAAGAAATAATATGCCTTGAACTATAGAAGCCAAGTGAGGTTTTATTTTATTGTATTTTTATCAAGTGGTATAATTTTCCTAATGTCAAAGAGGAAGACTTGTGGGTTGCCTAGGTTGATTAGGATAGGGTTGACAACTTAGTCAAAAGAGAATCAAGAAGGGTATTGTTCCCTACAAATTTTTGTGTTTCACATTGCAAGAGAAAATAATATTTTACTAGAAAATATTGGATGATCACAACCAACTCTAAATATGTAGTGTAAGTCACCTCACACTATATATTGCAAGCTGGTTTTTATTCAAATGCTATTATGTTCTATTCATTCACACCTTTTTCACATTGCATGACTATTTATTTGTTCACCAAAATCATGAATCTACTAATGTTCATATGGACCCAATCACTTTTGATAAATTGATGCCATGGTAAAATATAAGCCTTTAATGCCCAAGCCTAAAAATGGTACATGGTTGGGTCAAAGGCATATAAGGTGCAATTGGCATTGTCATTTTAGCATACAATGCATGGTCAATAGACTGGATCATGTGCTACTCACATAAAATCATGTAGAATACATAGACAATGAACACAACTATTATCATGACCAATAATATGAATAATTTATGGGTAAGAATTTTTTCTCTCCTTACATCAACCCTCAACATAATGTATGGGTTCATAAGCTACTATTGTTGGAAATGTCTACTAAGGATATCCACCTTAAACATTGGGAGATAGTTCATGATAAAATTATAATGTTTAATAATGAAACATAGTGGGATGATTTATTAATCAAGGATGGTATATAAAATAAAAAATGATTGATCAAGGAGTCAAAATACGTATACAATAATGATGATACAAAAAGTGTTTGAGAGTGGGTGTTGGTGAATCTTTATAAGTGGCTTTTTTGTTAGGGATAAAATGGGGGAGAGTTTGATGGGGATGGGGAAATCCCCTTCCTCTTTGGAATCCAACTCTCATAACAACTAGAATGGTTATTGAGATTTGAGAAGCATAGCTTAATGGAAATGGATGCAACATTTGGGATGAATGTGATGAAGGTATTGTGTTAATGTTTTTAAGAGTAGTTGATATTATTAATTATTCTAATTTTCATAATAATATTATTTATTCCAATGTTTTTATTCTTTTCTTGTATAGTTCCAATTATACGCACTGTTGGCATTTTATTTTGAACACGAAGGTGTGCCTATTGTATGGGTTATTATGTCTTGCTTATGTACTATCAACATAATACAATTGATGCAAATTATTCTTCAAATAATGCATTTTAAATACATTGAATAGACAATCAGTGCCTTCATTATCGATGATGTTGGTGTGGAGATAAAATGTTATAGGTGCATCGTCATTATTCCCACATGCATCATGGAGTTTATATTTGAATCTTCATAGACATCATGCCCACCTTATTCCATTAACTTATGTAAAACTATTGTGTTATGTAGGGAGACATTTGACTGTGAGTTCTACTTATGTATAGGGCATGTTCGTCACACGTGGTTGAAGAATTTGATAGCAAAGCTAAAAGATGATGATGTAAGATGTGTGATATTTATTGAGTTGGGGTTAAAAATAAATAGTTTTGAGGATGGAGACATAGATACAAAGTAGTCCATAAAGTTTGTAGAAATATATCAGCCCTCTCAGGCTACTTTTGTTGAATACTAAGAACAACATTGGGCATATAGGTTTGGAATGTGGTTGCAATGACACTTCTACATGTTTATCAAGACACTAATGCAGTTATAGAATCTTACCATTCCCATTTGAAATGTCATTTCATAATCATAGTACGGACTTATGCATATTTTGGGGTGGAATAGTTGGTTCACTAACTAACAACATCTATTTACATATATTATTTGTGGATAAAACTATGCAAGGACATTGGCTTCCACAGGAAATTCAAAGTAAAAATACTTGAAAATCTTTCATGAGTACATGATTTGAATATCCCATGTTTTAATTTTATCTTCAACAATAGTGACCCTTGTATGACATGGTTTCAAAGTATGAAAGATGAGACATTGCATTATCGTATCTTCAATGTAACACCTTTTGTGTCGATGTGCAATTACTCATTTTCATTCCAAGGATAAACTTGAAAGGATGTATTGAAGGTGGACCTGATGATAAATATGACAACTTAGGTGGTTGTAGAGGATGCATCCATAGTGTATGGTATTAATGAGAGATTCAATAACATAGATGTGAAGTACCATGTAAGTTTTATTTCCCCCTATACTATATGCATTGATAATTTTATGATAACTATCATTTGTGTAATAGATTTTTATTACCCAAGTCAAAGACAATGCCATTTGGATTGAAAATGTCAGAGAAGGCATGGATGTTGAAGGTTTGCACACATAAATGAATGGTGTATTAGATATGGATATGCAAAGATAAAGTTGTGTATTAGAAGGTTTTGTAGTAAATCTGGTAGATTTTACTAAAAACCATCTGAGGTAGGTTGATAGTGTAAGTTTAGTAACTGCTGACATTCATATAATTTTTGTATTTTCTAACATTTCTAACTAGATTCTTTTAATTTTATGAATAGATACCATATACTGCTAGAGTTAATGATGTTGACTCCCTAATATGTGGAGCACAAGATATATTTAAGAGATGTTATGCAGTAGATAGAAGTATAAAAACTATGTCATTCTTCAAAACTTATATGGCACATGTTTACAATAAGGAGTAGAGTAGGGCAATATCGAATGCAAAACACCCAATGCCACATCCATTCAAAAAAGTGTGGGATGGGCATCAAACTTCCACTCACAGAGACAAAGACTTCGTAGAAAATATGAATGGATGCAAACATTAGAGCATTTTGTAGAAGACCACACTTTTATAAATCCACTTTGTAACAATCCAAAACAATAAATCTAGGATTATGATCTTAATAGGGAAGAAATGCGAGATAGGGGTGGACATAATAGAGATAATACATCCTAATTGCATCCCTTTGTAGGTTTTAGTGACATAATAATAATAATAATAATAATAATAATAATAATAATAATAATAATAATAACAACAACAACAACAACAACAACAACAACAACAACAACAACAACAACAACAACAACAACAACAATAATAATAATAAAAATAATAATAACAATAAAAATAATAATAATAATAATAATAATAATAATAATAATAATAATAATAATAATAATAATAATAATAATAATAATAATAATAATAATAATAACAATAATAATAATAATAATAATAATAATAATAATAATAATAATAATAATAATAATAATAATAATAATAATAATATCATGTAACAATAATAAATGCATGTAACAAAAAGCAACTACCTTTTTTGAAGGTGAATAGTTCTCTTAGACTACCCATATGCAGTAACATATTGGATAAATGTACTGTATCTTGAAGCATTTTCTAAGTGATGTTTAAAGCTAAACCAAGGAATGTAATAAAGCTAGCCATTATTTTAAACAAAAATTTAATATATAAATATTATATAAACAAATAATCTTAATAATAAGAGCTACTCTTCAGCATCTCTAAATATTTCCCCCAAATAAAAGCACTAGTTGTGAACCATAGAAGCTATAATTATCTATCTCATTGTTAATGCTTGTAAGTAATTTACCAAACCCAATAGGATATTACACTAATAAAATATTGAAAATTTTATACTCATAACATACACATAATTCACACACATAGAAAATATGTTTATCCTAATCCATGTGGAAGACCTTAAAAGGCCTCCCAAGTAGACATATCACTTTCTCACTTGGTGATCACCTTCCATGCTCATGGTATTCCATAGACTAAACAAAGAGAAAAGTTTGAATAGGTTTTTGTGTTCCTATCTAAAGAGAGATATAAAAATTATGATTTATACTAGTTCCCAATTGATTCTCATCCTTCAACTCTCCTCTTAACCTAAAAAACACATAAAATTTGTTAAGTAAAATAGTTATGTGTCCTATCTATATAGATATGGTACAATATACCTAGATGGGATGGAGCTTGAGAGAGTCTCCTTCAATTATAAAACCATTTCTAGGCTATACTATCCATTTTGGATGCATCTATAACCATTTAATTCCAATCAAGTCAGAAATAAGGGTTTGAGATGGTTTATGTTCATTTTGACTCTTAAAATTTGTTCATAAAATCTTGAAATTTAACCTATGAAAAAAATCTACTAGAAGCATGTTTTTTTCCTTATTCAACATATCCTAACTCCTTAGTTCTCAATTTTAAGTGTCTATACCATTGTGAACTCTTGAAGTTGGCTTCACAAGCCTAGGAATGCAATCTGAGTAAGCTTGAGGTGTTCTTAAGCCAATAAATTTATTATTTATGATATATACATGACAATGGATCCAATATATATCATATATATCTTTGGAAATGATAAAATTTATTATAGGGTTCACTTAGTGTTAGAAATGAGATTTTCCCTCCAATTGGACTTTAGGCCTAGTAGGCATGATTGTACTTCTATGGGTTTAGTCCTCCATGTTTGGATTATTAGTAATATGAGGTAACATTCATTATTTTTCATGATTTAACTCAATTATAACAACATTATACAATGTTTCAACAATCCCTAACTCATCCCCATATTATTCTCATACTAAAGTTGCAATCATTTTATTTCCTAGAGTCCCCTTTGTTTGAGATATAATAGAGGGAAATTCACCTATCTTCTCAGTGGGTGTGAATAGATGAGATAAGTTAGGCCCTAATGCTATTATATAACAATTTTTATTGTTATATCACCGCATTAGGGTGATCAATCAACATAAACCTGCAAACAAAATCAAAAAATTAATGGTTGTGCAACACTCCTTGAGTTGACTATGGGTTGAAAGTGTGAAGGTTGTCATGGTTCTTTTACCCTTTTCCAAGCATAAAACTGTAATTATTCCTACCAATGTGAAAACTTTCTAATCATGTCTATCATCCATTATTCTTTTTCAACTCCTCAAAGTGCACTCTCCATAACTAGGTTGAATTACCTAATGTAGCAAACTGTAGGTACATATTTCAAGCAAATGAGGTATACATGTAGGTTTAAATAAATTATAAACATTATAAATTATTTTTAATATATATTTTAATTCATAAATGTCCTCTAATTTTTTTTTATACCTTTCTCTACCCATATATCTCAATAATATCCAAATTGTACATTCTTAGTATATAGTTTAGCTGTAGGTGGTTATTATGTTTGAGGTCTTGAAAGTTACCATAAATGGGAATACTATGGTAAAATTTATTTTTAAATATGATAAAGCAATAGGACATTTCCATTCTTGAGACAAATCCATTCTCGCTTGTGACTTAGAAATTAGCATCTCCAACTACATGACTAGTTCTCAAGATGCTCATTATGACAATATGAGGTCTACAAAACATAGACATCCAGTAGGTACACATATGATTTCAGACATGTATTCTAAAATCCTACCATTTGGGATCTTATTATACAATGAAACATTAAAATTAGTCTTCTCATATTTTTAGAAGCCAAGACTTCACCTCTTATCACCTAGTCAGTCCTTAAGGCTCTTAGTATGACAGTAAGTTCAAATCACTTTAAAGGATTCTTGTATGTTATTTCTCATGATACTAACTATGTTTCACTTCTTAAACTATCATTGAGGTCATACTATCCAATATATCGATCTATCCATTCATTGAGGACATGTTTTACCCTTAATCACGATAATACTTACACTTAGTAGCCAATTTGCATCTTCTAGGCTTCATTTTGACTGAGTACCACTGTAGACTTCTAGGCACCATTGTTTTCCCTAAAACACCATTTAATATTCTTCCATAATAAAAAAACACATTATTAATATCTTGGTACATTTATACTATTCTTAGAGTGTAGTGGCAAGATGATTTAGCAAGCCTAGTCTCTCATAGGCATCCTCATGGCATGAAGTTATGTAAGGTCAAGACTGACTTCAGATAAATTAAGGTAAAGTTGCCTTGAATAATTTATTTTTAATTTTTTATGAGGTATATTCATTGAGATGATAGGTTTATGAAACATCATTGTTACTAGGACCTTATTCACACTCTAAAACCAAAGAAAAATATCTTAAAAGTCTTCAAATCCCTCCAAGGTGAAACTAAATCTATCCCAACTCACTATCTATGAATAAACCTACAACCATATTAATCAACACTTAAGCCACTAATTAAAATGAAGTGCATAGGGGTATAAGACCTCAATAATGGCCTTGAGTCATTCAAATAAATGTATTTGATTGAAATCTAGATGTTACATACACTATGAAAATCCTCAACACATACAAGACCTACAATCAATACTTTAAAACTCTGAGACTACAACAATCAAGCTATGAACATGTCAAGAAAAGCCTTAGAGGCTTCAAAATACATTTTCTTTTGTTTTGTACCCTTTCCAACTAGACCAAGATCTTTCCTAGGTATGTTTTGATAATATCCATATATGCAAATAGTTTATAGACCTTATTCCATCCTATTAATACTCAAAGATAACCAAACATAGAGGACTATGTACCTTTGTTTGACTATGCAAAGGTTTGATGGATCTATATATAGTCTAAGGTTACAAACACTTCATAATGGTCACTCTCAGGAATTTAGTCTCCTTTACAATCATGAAAGGACTTAATGAACTCAATATCAATGCCACTTCTCATTCCCATACACTTGTTCTTGTCTTAGAACATGCAAACAAGGTATGAACTTGTGTAAGTAGGGGTTTGTTTGTATTGAATATGTTTCTAACATCAAATGCGTTCTTGTTGAGATATATCCTCCTTCTCCACATATTTAATCTTCATTAATCCAATGCTCACTCAAAATTTTCAACACATTTATGATCTATCTAGTTACATGATTGTTTAATGAAAAGGTTCCTACTAGTACTATAGGGGTTTAATGATGCAGAGGTACCTGTAAAAGTCTCAACATCGTCTTCTCCATACTCTAAACTTTATTTTTTAACTTAGGTTGATTCCTTTGATCACAAGGTTCAATTTTAAACATGTCTTATAAATTGGCTCTAGGATTTATAACCTTCATGCCAATAATTTGGTTTATCAAATGTCCTTTAATCATGTTCTAATGTATTTTTAACTCTTACTAGATCACTGATCATCTTACTAATTACATTTTATGTGCTAACCCATTCTTTTCACTTTTTTCATTGACTATCCATTTTAGATAAGCTCTTCTGTTAATTCAATATATCAAATCTCGTTATAGGTTTCATGAAGAAAATATTTCAACATGGATGATCTTTCATGAACATAATATAATTGTTTTAACCTATTTTAATCCCTTAATCACACTTCAACACTCATAGCCATAGCACAAGCTTATAAAGAAAGCCTTTGGCTATTATCCTTTTTTACACATTTTCTCTTGGTTTAAACAATTTATGAACTCCATTAACAATAAAAATATGATTTCACACAACAATATTTATCCTTATAGGTCTCCATCATGTTTTAAGGTCTAACTCCATACCTAGGTAGTACTTCATTTGATAGCTTCTTCCCAATTAGGCCTTTCTATCCATTCTATACACGTACATTACTAGTTCGATACTTTACATAATTTTCATCAACATGGAACCTTGATAATATTCTATAAGTCATAAAATAATAGTATAATATAAATTTTAAGACAATTCCACTATTTCATTAGAAAGTTACAACCTTTTATGTTTTGGAAACCCTAGTCAAGTTAGTGTCTAAGCCTACACATGCCGAGAGGAGTTAAACTACCATATTTTACATTTGGGACCCTTTCAATCAAAACTAAGACTTATCAAAGATCTATCTTGACATTATCCAACTTACCAATTGGATTAAAACTCTTATTCAATCTTATCAATTCTTGTCATCACCAAAATACCAAATTTTGTGTTCCTAAAAGGATTATGTCAATAGTGGTTTAAATATTTCCTAAGTTTTAAGTCTCCTTAAGATCCATTGAAACCTTATACAAAATTTTTATCACCTACTTAGATCACACTAACTCTAAATTAGTCATTGTTATTCTTTTTTTGAGAACCAAAAGACTTCATCCCTCCTTTCAAGATGACTATATATGTTAAGATAGGGTACATGTAGAGTACCCAAGATTGATTAGGATATTAAAACTCAAGGATGGTCAAATTTTTGAAACACTTAGACTATTCAATTTCACATTAAAATAACTACCAACTCAACATCTGTGTATTTGATCAGACATATACATTATGTCATTATATACTGACTATGTGAGAATAGTGGTTTCCTTGGTATGTAACAGGGTTCAGTCTTTATTATAGACTATATATTTACTATTTAATATTATCCTTGCATTCAAGATAACATAACATATCTCCTCATCAAACATTCCTTCCTATAAACCACCTTAATTAAAGACCAACACCTATACCTCAACACACATCATCAACTCACCTTTGTACTTTACTATTATAGGCATGTATAGGATTCTTTAAAATAGGTGTCCTTTATCTAATTTAAATTAATTTAAAACCATAATTCAATCACTAGATAACATATATTCTCCATAATAATTTCAATATATATAACACAATCCTAATTCTTGTTTCACCAATCTTATTAGTTATCCAAATCATTCTCTCCTTGACTGTCATTTGTAGTCTAATCTCTAACTTGTAACTATACATAAAATAGAAACAAGATCATGGATTCAAGACATTCAAGGAAAATTTGTAAACATGAATAGTTTATATGCTTATTTATGGAAAGTAAATACAATATAAACACTTTTACTTATTCATGTAAATCAACCTTCTTTACATGTAGATTCCATAAAAGGACTTGATCACCTTCTTGAGAGATTTTAGCATCTTCTCTACATTTATTCCCTAACTCTCCTTTTAAGATCCCTCTCTCCCCTCATAATCTATAACCACCTACCATTGACGTACAAATATCTTTCAATTTACCATCAATTTGACTATATAACTATATATTTTTCACTTATTTACATTCAAACCACATAACCTAATGTTCCATCAAATAAATTATTATCTGTATATTCCTCCCAGACAAAATCAAAGTCCTTATTCAAGAAACCACATCAAATAACCTTCATACCTTGATCGCCACAAGTATATAATAGATTACATTATATATTTATCCTTTCCCAAGTTTCTCCACTCCACATCAATCCATTCAGTAACGAAGGAGTCTGTAAAATCTCTAGTGTCTCTCAGATTACCATACTATAAAGAGTAATACTTTATTGACTATAATTATATAATATATTGACTATAATTAAATCTTTTTCTACTTTTCCTTTGACTATAATTATATACTTTATTGACTGTCACCTATAGTTCATTATTTGAAGTTACAACTACACACATAGGGGTCTAAATAGAGCTTTAAGGGATTTATTAAAAAAACACATGAATAAGAGAAATGTATAGACCATTCAAGTGAAGTTTAAACATTAAAAAAATCCCTGTATTATTCATTTGAATAATTATCTATTACATTTGACTATGTTGATTACTACATGTAGAATAATTAACTATAGTTTTTGAATCTTTTTGGAAATTATTGCTAATTAATTTTAGTAATTGTGTGGTAGGTGGAATTAATACTTAAAAACATGGGGAGTGTTTTTGAAACATGAGAGGAATTCCATGAATTCATATAAAATAAATAAATATACTAGAGGAGTTAAATTTGGAATGCCAAACATTGTACCGAATCTCATGTGTGGTTGTCGATTTCATCCACTAGAGGGGGCTTGGAAGAAATGAAAATTTCATCCAATCTAATGGATTTCAATGGGTGAATGTTGACATGAATTAAAACATGGAATATCCTTCGTACCACATTCTAATGGTGAGATATGAGTATGTGGCATTCACGGATAAGCTTGATATTGATTTATATATATATATAGTGGTCATATGAATGGCCAGAGGATTATGCCATTTTTCTCGACGTGTGGGGTAATCCTAGTTCCATTCTAGACTATACAATGTTATTTTTAGAGAAGTTATGGGAAACAAAGGTATATAATGATCCATATGTCTATGTGCATCTATATAAGGTACAAAATATAGTCATTGGTGTGAAACTACCATTCTAATTGCATTTTGAACTATACAATGTTTGAAATAACCACCTTGATACCTTTAGGCTTTGTCCATCCCAACCATATGCAGTGTTTTTTAAGAGGTACATAATCTTCCACAACATATATTATCCACTCATCCAATCAGGGTGAAGAATTTCAAGAATAAACACACTATATTTCTACACACATGTTGTAGATAATGAAAGCAATATCCACTAAAATCCATTGGATGATAGTGATGGTTTGGAAAGTTAATATAAAAATTATATAGGAATATCTTTCAATATTGATAAACAATTTTTAGTCTTGTAATCAATTCTATTTGAACATGTTTAATTTATTTTTAACGAAAGTACATATATTTTTTTATATTACTTGACATTTTGATTCTAACTCTTATCATTCAAATTGTACCTTCACTTTTGCATGTAAACATATTTATCCATAATGTTCTATTCATTTACCATAGGTCTATAATAGTTTTTGATGTTTTGATCAATGAAGAAAAGGTTTTCCTCAGATGGAAAGGAGTTTATAATGTTCCTTTATATATGTTTGTGTGTTGGATTATATAAAGTGAGTGTTTATATATATTATCAATCAATTTTTCCATGATTGTGTATGAAAATGTAGAAGTAGCATAGGTCTGTATAGGCATATTCATAGTATGAAGGCATATTTAACTTTTTTGGTTTCATATTATATTCAATATATTAGTCTATCAAATTTTGATACATATTATGGTGAAAAAGATAAGAATTTTGTGTATTGTGTGGATTGTATATCATTATTCACCTTACTTTTTCTTAGCTCTATAATTCTTACAACTTGAACATTAAATTATTTAAGATAATGATAAAATCACCAAATCACTCAAACTATGTAAGAAAACCATTTTAAACTACTTATCCAACATTCAGACACCTTGAAGGAAGATTGAGAGTCAAATAATAAAGCAAACCTTCAATTCATATTCCATTCTAGGTCTATTCTTCCTTCTACATAGTCAATTTATAAATTAACTTCTTTGACATTATAAAACCTCCAATCACTTAGAAATAATTGTAAAACCATTATATGGTGATCAAATTGCATGAAAACATATTTATACATGATTTAGAGTTAAAATGTATTTGTAAACAACCATTTTCCATACTTTTCTAGGTCTCTTAACATGCTCCTAAAGAAATTATGAACCCAATCATTTTTTCAATCATAAAAAAATTAAATACATAAGATTAATTAAGTGACTAGTAGGAAATAAATATAGATTTTGTAGATTAAAATGTAAATAAGTATGTATTTAAATTTATTTCCATCCAATGTCATAAGCACACATGGAATATTGGACACATAAGTTATTATACATAACCAATTATCATTGTTCATCTATGGAATATCATGTGTATTGGGAGACATCACATTGGTTTATGAAAACAAGATATCAAACTACAGCCTCAAAATATATTCGGTGATAATATATGGAAACTATTCCTTCATGATTTGATTACATGGCCCACATAGTCTCTTCCCTTGCATCATGAAGTGCTTTTGTGTAAGCATGGGCAGCTTGTAGATTGAAAATCTTTATTTTAGTGTCCATATTATCATCCCTCAGTGTGAGAAGTGCATAATGTAACTTCTTGACCCCTCTGATCTTCTCATCTAACATAGTTTCCAAATTGGTAGCATTTTCCCTTGCACCATCAAGAAGCTTAGTCAAAAAATGGTTTTCCCTCTCGAGTGACTATTTTTTATAGCTGCTAGTGACAGTTACAAACCAAGATGTTCTTCTCCACCCATTGCATTATGGGATCTCATCCTTGTGAGAATTTTTTACATGTCCTTAAGATTAGTAAGCCACAATCTCTTCTATATTTGGGACTTTATTTGCAAAAAATATATGTGAAATTCAATGATAGAACTCAATATTTTCAAGTTTTAAAAGCTAAAAAAATATAGACATAAATGAGGGTCCATGAGAATATTCAAAAGCTAATAACATCCAAATTTTTAATATTATGAATAATTTCCTTACACACACTGAGTTTTCTAACTTAAATTGAAATAATTAACTCATTATAGTAGCTAAGTGTTGACAAATGAGAAAAGCGGGTAAGTGAAATGGATAGTACTGCATGTTACAATGACTAAGGACAAATTTGAAAATTACATAGAAGCACCAAAAAATAATAGAGAATACCATAAATATTTACCTATAACATGATCATTTGAATGTATTTTAGTGTTGTCCTATTCTTTCTCACCCTTCTTCCCTTGCCTTGAATCATGACCCATAGACATCGACAATTTTGTTGATTACATGAATAAACAAACACATGATATGAGACAAAGGAATGTTAGAGAGATAAGACATGCATAAAAATATTATATTGCACTTGTTCCCATGAAGGTTACTTTTATAGAGATATGTAAACATGTGTACTTTGTCACCAACATGTGAAAGAATGAAAGGAGAATAAGCTATCCATGTAAAGATGATAAATCACTTTTCAAAAACATCACATACCATAAACATAAAAAAATATATGATGAGTATCTAGGAAAAACATTGCATCATTATGCAACACATCAGTATATAAAAACTAACCACCAAACCATTTCTTAAGTCTTACATAAATAAAAAAATATACATCCATCACAAACTAGAAATTAAACACTTGTACTAAAATATCACATCCAAATAATATGTTTGACCACACATCATACATATTATGCCAAAATGTATTTATATAAATAATAATGTATAAGGTAGTAGTTGTAAAGCAATATCTACATTCATATTATGGCTAGTAAGCCTCTAGAAATGGATAAATTAGTGGAAGCAGTCAACCACATGAATGCACGTATATGCATATGTCACCCTAGAAATTTGCAACTGAAAATGTGTAGTTTATAAATCTGAACAAAAAGTAAGAATAAGACACCAACATGAAGAATAAACTTGTCAATTTTAGTAAATAAGAAATAACTATCAGACCTCCTAAACATGGTCCATCCATTCCTATAACTACACCAATTCATCTCCACTAAAAGCCTATATGTAATAATAATATACATAACAATTAAAATATTTAATGGTAGGGTTGAAATAAAGGTAGGGGAATAAATAAGAGTGCATATAATATGTAATCATTATAATAAGTAAAATATCAATTTGTGAGGCAACCTATCATGGGGACTTTGACTTATTATATGCCTCCCAATAGACATATCTACCATTTTAAAAATGCATTTCTCTCAAATGAGTGTGATCATCATCACTAGAATGGGCTTGAGGTTTATCCCTCTATAATCATAATGATAATTGTTATAGAAATATCAATGTTAATATTGAGTAAGTTAAATTGAAGTTAACATTAATTTTGTGAAAACCAATAAATAGAATGCTTTTAAGCTGAGGTCCATTGTTACATTTACCTTGCTATTGTTCTACCCATTATCTTTCTCATTCCATTTGTATATGATATTATCTTCACTAAACATAGGATTACCTTCTCCATGACAATTTTTCACATAAATTATATGCACCCATCATATCATTTATAGACTTCAAGGCAATCTCGCTAAGATAACATAAATCAAAGACATCCTCCCTAGCTAGCCATGATCTTTCTAAGCTATATTTGTTGATGATGCTCTAGGTTTTCAAGAATCACTCTATTAAGATCCTTTTTGTTTATCTATTTATGATTTTGTTCCCTTCAACTTACATTTCCCACATCCAGTTTGCCCATCAGGCCTCCTTAGAATAAACTGCTGACCATGAATCTTATGATGTTGATCGTTAAGTATATCCCATGAATAAAATGGATGGCCAACATAAGCTCTAAATGTTTTTCATGGCCTCAACAAGTAGAGTTACACATTCTACCTCATACCAACCCAATCCTTAATACTATACTTGTCTACATATTATAATTAAGCAAGGAACATATGTGAGTTTTAAAGCATAAATTAATAAACAAAATATAACATCATAAAAAAAATGTTAAAATCATAAAATAATAAAAATAATATAATGTCATCAAAGATAATCAAATGTTATTATAACATTCATTTCCTTCTCCATTTTAGATTGTAAAGCATCTAGAATTTGGTCACTATCATCATCATCAACATCCTCATCGTCATTGTCATCAAGGTCATATGACTCTACTTCCTCCTTCCACATAGGTTGACATATATATGTGAGTCCAAACATATATGGAATAACAAACATGTAGTTATGAGCATGGAAAATGAAGAGATATTACAATAAATATGCACATTTTTAGGGATGAAGTCATTATGCAGGTGATTATCAACCATATCCATGTGGCTCCGATCTACCCCTTACACGTAAAACAAAAAACAAAAACAACATATAGAAATGTATGGTGTGTCAAAAGTATTCTAATTTTGATTATTGTAAGAGGGAAGAAAGAAATAATATTTAATATGAACAATAATAAAACATTAAGGGCAGTCAAAGGTTCCCATACATTTCTTGAGAAAAATTCATTGGGTAATTTAGGCACACCCTCTTCACCCTAAATATAATCCACCACATCCTATTTTAGTATTAAAAATGATGTAACAAATCAAAATATGGATGCATATTTCACAAATATTAAGCATTTTACATTTGTAGCAAGAATATTAAATCAACATTGAAAATACATAAAACATCAATAAAATTATCTGCATTATGCCTTTGTCTACATATTTATTTGGTAAATAATAAATCTTGGACTAGGATTGAACCCTTGGTTGTTAATGATTAGGTGATGGATATCTTACAATAGTGGGAATATCATCTGCAATGGTTTATGCTCCATATAGCTTCCTCATTTGATCTTTGAGGGGGTAAGGGGAATGTCTAAAGTGAGCACTTGCATGTAATGTCAACTTCCAACTAACTTCCTTCTCCTAACACAATGAATTCCATATGAGATTGGCATCAATACAAAAATAATACAACTCAAATTCACCTTTGAGTAAAGTAACTAAGAATGCACACCATTTATTCAGTCTTAGCATAAATTTATTTGATGCAATCATCTAATTACCACTCATCCATCTTATATCTAGAGAATTTAACATTAAAAGTATTAGTAATCAATAAATAACTTGAATTCAAACAAGTTAACAATATGATTTATAGCACTAACTGTTACCAATGAACTACTTATAGAAATCATCGTAAAGGTCTCCATGAGAGTACAATGGTGTGTTGAGAGGTAGGGTAATTTGAGTACTTGGAAACATAACATATCTGTAACAAAATAATTAGGGCAACCACTATTCATGAAATTGACACCCTATATTGAAAATATATATTATGAGCTTGCAACAAGGAAATGTACATATGAGAAGGCATTACATTTTCTATAGATAATGTAATGTTCCAAAGCAGAGATTGTTTTTTCACATTATATAACCATAACATACTAATTCATTCGAAAACAATATATATAATATGACAAAACCTCATATGGTGATTCAAGGAGAAGCTAATCAAAGCTTTGTATGTAGTATATGAGATAGAGATCATATAATGGATACATTAAATTTTGAAAAACTTAAAAGAACAAAAACATGTTTGTTGTAATTTTTAAAGGTTAGAAATAATATTTTTGAAGCCTGGAATATAAATTCCATGGAATTTATATGGCAAAAAAAAAAATTAGTTGCAACTTATATGAAAGAGGTTGATGAAAATATTTAATAAGCTCAGTGAATAATTTGAATGAAAAAGTCAATAATAAAAAGTATACACTATATAGTACAATGGAGTTACTAGAAACATGGGTTCACACACTCTCATAAAGTGAAACTTTGGACAAACACATAAAATATGATAAGAGTAACACTTTTAATGTACTTAAAATCACACATACATGATGGACCCATCACAAAAAAATGTGAATCTTCATCCATTCACACACCTAATTAAAAGCAATAGAGTATATTTAGGCACTTGTAACCATAAATACACATGAAATTATGAATAAAAACACATGAATAAAAAAATAGATCTTATGATATAAAATCTTGGAAAATACTATAGAGTGACTTATACACCCTGTTCTACCCTATTGAACAACTCTATTTGTCAAATTCCTAGTACATATGACCCTACATATAAGAGCTTATCCTTATGTATAAAATTAACTTATTAATAGAGATAAAATGTTGGGTGATCTTAACCTTATGTATATTGGGCCACCAACAAAGAGAAAAAGGGCCAAAGAAACAATAGGTATATGTAAATTTAAGATAGATGTCCTTTTAAAGGATTTATTAAAATTTTCATTTCTTTTCTTTTCATTTTAATCTAAATAATTTATGCTCTTTAGTATCTTCATGCAAATGAGGCTTACAAACACATTATGAATGTGTTTATCCAAAGCATTTTCCTTTTTTTACCATATCTATTCTTGCTTCATATGTTTTGGATTTTGTCTACGTTAATAAGTTATGGATTAAATTTTTTCACATTTTGTAAAAAATTTGGGATTTATTTCTTTGTTCAGCGTATTTTTTGGTTGTTAATAGTCAATTTACACATGCCCTATTAAAATAGAGGCTCTATTTCTATTTTGGTTATAGACCTCTATTGGTAAAATTCCTAGTGCAGGGTTATATACATAATTAACCTACAAAATGGACCATATAAGTTATTAATGCATTGAGGTTAACATTGTAACATTTGCACATTTTATGTAGGGTTATATGAACATTTTATGCATCCTTAAATATAATGTGATCTCAGTTGCGAACAACTATATAAAAATGATAAAACCTAGAAAAATGGACCTCAACTCATTCAAAAAGATAGTTGACTGGTTTATCAACATTTATCAAATTTTAAAACCTAGCAGAATGGACTAGTGTAAAACCTAGGATTAAACCTATATTATTTAGACCTTCTTCTCACTACTTCTGCTTGATCTATCTCCCTCCACCTTGGATATAAAAGTAAGAAAATGGTAAATGACATCTATTTGGACTTTAATATTTACTCAGTTAATAAGAGAACTAGAGGAGGTTCATGATTAATGATAATACGACATGATAATTAAGGTTTATAGGAATTATAATTTGGGTTTACCATTGAATCATTTGCATGTCATGTTGGGTCCAATCCATGTGGTAAGATGAGTGATACCTGTGTAGTCACAGTTCATGGTCTCAATGTCTTAACAATTACTAGAGATGACCATGTTATGGTGATGTTGGTGGTGATGGCGATGGTAGATAGTGATGTTGGTGGTGATGGTCAATATTGATGTTGGTGATGATGGTGTCAATGACTTCAAGAGGCCATTTAGTGACATTTATTTAAACAATTAATCATGCTTGGTAGTCATGGGTTTGACAATTTAACATAGGTATAACATTATCAATGAATGATGAAGACATTCTAGGTGATGATTGACAAAGACCATCATGTTGGTGGTTATTTCATGGTGGTTATGTTCACCCATCGTTGGGTGTATATAATTAGCCAAAGTTTTCAATAAATATAAATACTAGATATTGTTGATCCATGTTGTGCCTCATATTTTATTTTCCTAAAAATAAGGAGTGAAAACCATGAGACTGGGAAAATATAAACTATGAAATAATGAAGAATCTAACAAATAATTTAATAGAATAAAAAATATAAATAAAAGAGTCAACTGTCATCCTCCTTTAAAGTAGAAAATAAATCAATATGATAATCTAACAAATTAATTACTAATAGTTTTCTCGATGGTGTAAGGAATGTTGGAAGAGATCCAATTTGTTCTTTTGAGGTGACAATATATTTGCAACATGGAAGAATGGATGCAACAAGATTCCTTATGAGAGCTCAATGTATTTTTCCCATATTAAGAACATTAAAAAAAAGTTTTGTAACACAAATTCCTTCACAAAATGTTGAATCATAAGTTATCCTATTATTCTTTTACCCCATTTCAATGATTTATTTTTTATGTAGTGAGGCATACATTAACACTATTTTCTATGTAAGTACATCAAGTCATAGTTATTTAGGTAAAAAAAAACTTTAAGCTTATTCAATACACTACCAATGTTTCTAATATCTATTCTTTATTTTATTGATAGTCATTCATTTTGTTTTATATATGGTTAGAGTCCATACCATTTTAATAGGCATTTGATGTTAACTACCTCATTAAATAGAAGGAATTAGAAGATGTGGTGGGTTGAAAATATCCCATGGGGACCATAGTAATTATTGAAGGCAATAACTATGTAGATGGGTAGGGAAGGTGGGTGTGATTTTGGGTAGTATACAATGTGAATAATTTCTCAAATGGCTCTATTGACTAACCCTAATTTCACCTATTGATTGGATATTGATAATATCTTTTTCTTTTACATAGAAGCGCAGTTCGTTTGAGTTGAGTTTCATGGTTTAGTGTCACCTATTTTCTACTCTATATTGGTTCACATATTTATATTAGATGCATGAAGGATGATGTTATTGGAATGAGAATATTATAATATTCTATTGTTCACTCTACATTTATTATGTTGTTTAATAAATTTATGAAAACTAGTTTATTTGTATTGCATTCCTACTAACAAATTTTATTGTGTAATGTTATGACTATGAGAATGCTTGTGAAATGGTGTGGTGTAATGGATTTATTGCATACATTGCTATGCCATTTATAGGGGGAGGTTTTCCTAGGTCACCAATAATTATAAATAATACACCTCTAAAATATTTGTTGTTATGTTGAGAAAATACCACTCACAATCAACTATTTATGTTATTGAGCATCTCTGGGCCAACAAAGCTCATTTCATCAATTAAAACATATTCAATGTGTCTCATTTATTATTTTAAAATTATCAGTGAATTTCATTCTAGTTATTTCATCTCATGGATAGGAATATAGAGGCTCGAATACATTATTGATGCATTTATGTTAAATGTTACGATACTAATTGGAGTGAGGAGAATTAGGGGAGAATTGGTTCTCCATACAAGTCTAGTAAATCTATGTTGAATATTACTAATTAGTAAGGATTTACATATGAATTATTTGATGGTGGAGCCTATTCTAATTATAATGCCTAGTTCTTGACAAGGGGGTTGGGGGGAAATGCCTCCCCATAAAGATTGTTAAAAAGGCATTACAAAATATTTTAATTACATAGTAAATATGGAACATTGACTATTAGTTCATAGATCTAATGGTAGAAATTATGTTTGTGCATTTTTAACCTAATATGTAACCCCTATTTGATATGAGGGCATTATAATAATGATGATATATGGTGTGTGAGTGAAGAGGATATTCCAGTGGTTGTTTTCAAGTTTTTTCGATCATTTGTTAGACTAAATAATAAAAAGGAATCATTATTTTTATGTGGATGTAGCCCATATTGGTTTAACCACGTTAAATTTTTGTCTCTATTATATTGTGTTTTTTGTATTTTATTTTCATCTTTAATTCATTAATATTACTCTATGTTCACTATTCCTAACAACTAGTATCAAAGCCAAAGGTTTTATTTGGAAGATAAATTCATAGGAAAAGAGGGTTCCTAGCTCAAGTGGGATCAATGGTAGAAGAAGGAAAGTTTAAGGTTGGGAAGTTGAACAGTCAAAACTACCAGCTATGGCAGATGCAAATGGAGGACTATATATATCAAAAGGTTCTTTTCCTACCATTGAGTGGAATAGAAAAGAAGTCAACAACCATGAAGGATGAATACTAGATATTTTTGAATAGAAAGGCATTAGAAAAAATATGGTTGTGCCTGGTATCCTCTATGGCCTTAAATATTTCAAAATAAAAAACAACAGATGTGATAAAGGCATCAAATACAATATATGAAAATACCTTAGCCTCCAACAAGGTATTTCTTATGAAGCATTTATTTAATCTAAAAAATTTAGAAGGTGGGTCTATTACTAATCATTTAAATAAATTTAACATGATCACCAATTAGTTAATTTCTATCAGAGTAAATTTTGATGATGACATTAGGAATCTTTTTATTCTATGCTCATTGCTAGAAAGTTGGAATGGCTTGGTCATAGATGTGAGTAATTATGTCTTTGGTTAAAACACTTTAAAATTTGATGATGTTATTGGTGTTATTCTAACCAATGAAATGTGACAAAAAAGTGTTAGGTAAGGCATCAAGTAATTCTTTAACTAGGTAGAATAGGGGAAGATAAAATGATAGAATAAATGGCCCAAGTAATTGTGGTAAGTTTAAGAAGGGTAGATACAAATCTAGGATAACATTGGTGTGCTAGATTTACAAGAAAAAAGGACACTTGAGGAAAGATTGTTGGTTTTGAAAAGGAAACCAAGGTGATGGACAACAAGATAAAAATCAAGAGGCAAATGTATAAAGTGAGGTGTTACAATATGCTTTAATCCTTTCATTATAAAATATTAATAATGATTGGGTGTTAGATTCAGGGGCTTCATTTAATGTTACACCCTATAAGCAATATTTTCATGACTATGTTCAAGGTGATTTTAGATAGGTATATTTGGGTGATGGTGAACCCTATAAAATTATATGAAAGGGTAATAAATAGAAAAAATTATAGAAGGAAAATGAATGGTTGATGAAATAGTCAAGGCATGATACTGAGTTGAGAAAAAAAAATTATTAGGGTAGTTGGGAAGTGAGGGTTGCATAGTTACAATTGCATAAAATTCATGGAGGGTCACTAAAGGATCACTAGTAATAGAAAAAGGAAAGATGGTAGTTACATTATATTTATCTAATGGTAAAGTTGAATCTTCTATTTCTTTAACTTCTATAGAAGTAGATAAAAAATTATGACACCACAAAATTTTGGACATGAGTGAGAAGGGGATGCAAGTTATCCATTCAAAGAATTTGTTTCCAGATTTGAAGAAGGTGGAACTAGATTGTTGTGAGCACTTTCCTTATGGAAAATAGAAGAGAGTCAGATTTCTATGAGGTAGGAATACAAAGAAGGATGAAAAGTTAAAGCTTATGCATAAAGATGTATTGGGACTAACTTAGGTATCATCCCTTCATGGTTCTTCCTAATATGTTACTTTTGTTGATGATGCAATTGAAAAAAAATGTGTTTATTTTATATGAAAAAAAATGATGTTTTTTAATACTTTTAAGAAATGGAAATCTTTGGTTTAGAATGAGATAGGAAATAAGTTGAAGTGTGTTAGATCAGACAATGGAAGTGAATATTGTAGCAATGAATTTTATAATTACTATTCATCCCATGGGATTCATAGAGATAAGATAGTTCCAAGAACACTGAAACAAAATGGCATGTCAAAAAGGATTAACAAGACAATCACAGAGTGTGCAAGGAGCATGAGATTACATGTAGTGTTACCCTTACAATTTTGCATCGATGTTGTGGATATTACTGTTTGCTTAATAAATAAAGGGCCTTCAAGTCCTTTGGATGGTGGCATTTTAGAAGAAGCATGGATAGGTAAAAATGAAGATTATTCCTTTTTAAAGACTTTTAATTGGGAATTATTTTCCACATCGATAAATAAAATAGAACCAAAGCTTAAGAAAAATAAAAAAAATGCACTTTTATTGGATATAGAGTTAATGATTTTGGTTACCATTTATGGGATTTTGAAAATCATAAAATAATTAGGAGTAGAGATGTGATCTTTGATGAGAAGGTCATGTACAAAGATCAGTTGCAAGGAAAAAACAAGGAAAACCAAATAGTGAATATGCAATACTTGATGCAATCACTGGAAATGAAATTCCAAAAATACCAAAAAATCAGAGTGGGCAATAAATATAATATGTACCTCAAAATCCTAGAAGTGTAGTTATATGATATACTAGAGTAAGTAGAATCCCTAAATGATAATTTGATTCACTTTATTTTTTATTATTGAATGATGCTAGTGAGATAAAAATTTATGAACAAACAATACAAATAGAAACTAGAAAGAAGTGGGTGCAACACATGAAATATGAGATACACTCCTTGGTACATAACCAAAATCGGGATCTAGGTTAGTTACCTATAGGAAAAAGGGCATTATAGAATAAATGGGTTTCAAGTTGAAGGAAGAAGATGAAGGCAAAAAGAGGTAGAAGGATGGACTTACTATAAAGCGGTCTGCACAAAAGAAAGGTATAGATTTTGATGAAATATTTTCTCTAGTAGTTAAAATGACTTCTAAAATAACTATTTTAATTTTGGTAGCAGTAGTATATTTTTACCTTGAATAGCTAGATGTGAAGATGGCACTCCTTCATGGTGATTTGGAGGAGGAAATATATATGGAGCAGCCACATGGATATGAACTTAAATGCAAAGAGAAAATGGTTTGTAAGTTGAAGAATAGTTTGTATGGATTAAAGCAGGCTCCAAGACAATGGAATTCAAAATTTGTCATGTTTACGATAGAATAAGGGTATAGTAGATGTCATTTTGACCACTATGTTTATTTTAAGAGGTTAGATAATGGAAATTATCTTATCTTATTATTTTATATAGATGACATGCTTGTTTCAAGGTCTAACATGCATGATATAAATGAGATCAAAAGAAAACTACAATTTTCATTTTCAATGAAGGATTTGGGTGTTGTAAATCAAATCTCTGGTATGAGAATAATAAGAGATAGGAAAAATATAAAATTAAAATTATCTCAATAAGAATACATCAAGAAGGTGTTAGTCGGGTTCAATATGAAAGTTGAAAAACTAGTGAGTACACCTTTGGGAGGGAACTTAAAATTAAGTAAGGAACAATGTCTTCAAATGTAGGAGAAAGTCAATTACATGTCCAAAATGTCCTATACATTAGTAGTTTTAATTTTAATGTATGTTATGGTGTGAACTAGACCATATATTACATATACAGTAGGAGTTGTTAGAAAGTTTATGAATAATCTAGGAAAAGAGCATTGGGATGCAATCAAATGGATTCTCAGGTACTTGAGAGGGACCACTAATAGACAGTTGTGCTATGAAGGGTCATATGTTGCTTTACAAAGATATGTTAATCCTGACATGGATGGATATTCAGATGGTAGGAGAAGCACCAAAGATTATGTAATCATTATTGGTGACATAATAGTTAGTTAGGTTTCAAAATTATAGAAAATAGATGCATTTTCAAGCACAAGGGTAGAATATGTTATAGCTATTGTAGTAAGCAAGGAGATAATATAGATGTAATAGTTCATGGAAGAGTTGAGTTAGAAGTAGGAAGATGTAGGTTGTATAGTGATAGCTAGAGTGTGATTCATTTATTAAAGAACTTAGTACTCCACTTTAGAACTAAACATATACAACTTGAGTATCACTTCATTCATTCAGTTTTGGAGGATGGTAAACTAAAGTTGGATAAGAACCATACAATTTAGAATCATGTAGATATGATAACAAAGACAGTCACTAAAGAGAAGCTGGAGAGTTGTTTAGCTTTAATAAGTCTTGAAAGATAACAAAGAAGATGAGAAATATGTTAGGGTCAAAGTTCAAAGAAAAGTCTAGGCAATAGTTGTTATGGTAAAGTTGTAACAATCAGTCTCTAAGTGGGATATTATTGGATGGTGGAGCTTGATCTTATTATAATTCCCAATTATTAATAGGAGGCGTATGGGGGGAGGGGGGAAATACCCCCCACCAGGGTCACCATGCAGATCCTTGTAAAATATTATAATTTTATAGTAAATCTAGACCATTCACTATTAGGTCAAAGATCTAATGATATAAATTATGTTTGTGCATTTTTTACCTAATATATAACCCTCCTTTGATATGATGGAATTGTAATCAAAATGACATATGATGTCTGAGTGAAGAGGATATTATAGTGGTTGTATTACAGGTTCTTCCATTCAATTATTGGACTAAATAATAAGGACTAGCTATTTCTATGTGGACATAGGCCATATTGGGTGAACCATGTTAAATTTATGTCTCTATTGTGTTGTCTTTTTAGTATTTTATTTTCATCTTTAATTAATTAATATTGATGTGTCCAATATTCCTAACATATATTTTACTCCTTGAATAATCACCCTAAGTGACAGAGCCTGTGTTTTTTGTGCATGGTGCAATATAATGTTAAAGGCTATTTTTTGGTTACCTGATGACTCATTTGGTAGTGGCTCACTTTTACACTCTGCGTATGTACCATGGGTGACCATGTGTTGAGAATGTATAAATTATGGTGTTGTTTTGTGTAGGTAGAGTAACACCTCAAAATGTATCTAGTTGTGGTTGGTGTTAAAGTCATGAATCCCAAGCATGTCGATGTCATTTATGTTAGTGTTTTAGCTTATTTGTGAGTGTGATATTTTAGTGTCCTTATGCCATAAAAACATAGCTGGGCTATGCGAAGTTAGAGATGTTGAGATAAAAGTCTTGATTTATCCACAACACCTTCCCAACCAAATTCAAAACAATGTTAGTCACCTGAAACACTTCCCTAGCTTTGACCTCTGTTTGTGGGTGCACTCAGGTACCACTTACTCATTTTAGGATAGGTGTGTCTAATCCATATGACAGATGGATTTGACTGTGTGATTTTTAGAATTTTTATTAGAAGAGTCTATGAATGAACCAAATATATATAAGTATGATCCAAGGTTTTTCCATTTATTTTGAAGTTTTATATATCATGAGTAGGGAAGGAATAGGCATGTTAAAGTTGCTATCCAAATAAGGGCTTAAGCCAGGCACTAAAATAAATGCATAAATCCCACCATCCATCACCATTGATCCAATATAAGAATCTTACATATATATATATATATATATATATATATATATATATATATATATATATATATGATAATTGTAATAATTATCAATAATATTGCATAAATAAGTAAATATCTATAAGATTAATATGTTATAATATAATATATAAATATATTATAAATTCAAATATAATAACTTGGGTAGTAAATTAAGAATGCAAAGTCTTAATTAAAACTTAATTATTATCCAATAATATTCACCAAACTAAATGCCCACTTGAGAAGTGAATATTATTTTATAACATGAAATAATTGACACTTGGAAGAAAGGTAGACAAGTTGGAGGTTGATATAAGGAATGTAATAGTTAGATGAGGTTAATAACTCATAATACAAAAGTTTTTCTTTTCTATCAATTGTAAAACAATGTCGTAGATAAATTATTTTCATACTTAGTGGGTAGATTATGATGTCGTACATTCTTCTATTTTCTCATCCTTGTCACTTCCAATTGTTCTCCAATGTATATGAATATTGAATTAGCAGTGGGTTGTACATCAAATTAATGTCTATTATTTACAACCTACAAACTAGGCACCTCATGTGTTCCTTCATATGACATGGCATTGAGCTATGGTAGGAAGAGATGTTTTATTTCCAAAAGAGTTTAAGGTATGACAAAGTCGTGGGGAAGGCTAGGTGATAAAAAACTTGCAAGTGCTATAATATTTTAAGGTGAGTTTGATGGTAATGGTAATGTACAGTGACAAGGTATTTCATGTGATATCAGACACCACAACACTCGTATCTCACACCAAACCAATATTTAGGATAGTTATTAGATATATGACTTGTATACATTACAAATGGGTATGTATCTTTAAAAGTGATAACATCTTCAATTGGCCATTTTTCATTTTTAAAGGTGGATAAGGACATCATGAGAATTGATTTCATTGAAATAGTATTGCATGATTGATGTGTGGCTCAAATATGAATTATATGGTTATTTATGTGCACAAAATACATTGAGGTACTAGATTTTATATTGTGGCTTACGTTTGTACATGATAAAAATTTATTAACATCTAGAGAAATTAAATCAATTTTAACAACACATAAAATTAGAGCCTTAAAATAAAGGGCAAGACAATAAATAACATGCAAGTGGTAAAATATATCAATGTGCACATCTAGTGATGGTAAGTGGCAATGACAATGTATTACCTTGTATTGAACAAAGAACTAAGATTCAAGGTAATGTTTGGATTCACATGACCAATGACCATTAAAAATGGGTCTGTAGCTTACAAGGTAGGCAATATTAATGTATTGAATTTTAATATTGGATGGCTTAAGTCAATAATAGATACATTACATGGTAGAGGCCATGAAAATTTACTATTTATATAATATTATTAATATATTATTATATGGTATTTTATTATATATAATATAAAATTATCATATTATAATGTGTAGTATAATATATATTATATCTTATAATAATATAGTATTTACCATTTCATTTTACTAGTTTTTCATGGATAGGTAATATTGATGGGAGGTCTAAAGATCTAATAGAATTATGCCACTTGTCAAAAAACATTATTCTCAATCAAAAAAATAAATAAAAATATACATGAGCCATTTCAACAAGGCGAGGTGAAATTAATGTATCATTCACAATTATATTCAATGTCAAACACCTAAAAGATTCTGTTTAAATATACTATGTCTAAAGATTTATATGAATATCAACAGTGTTTAAAAAAGAATCAAGGGGGTTATGTTAAAGAGAAAATAAGTTCAATAATTACAAATTTTATTGGTAATGTTATATGTTCAAACTAAACTATACATAACAAAAGGACCAAAAATAATAAAAAAAGTAGAAAATCTAATAGGTTTAAGTTTTAGAATCCAATAACATTTCTTGTATAACATCTATGCCACCCAATCCCAATCAAACATCCCATATGGAAATCCAACTTGATTGTAACACCATATATGGAACAAACCATGTGAGATTCATAAATTGAAATTTTAAAACAAAATAGTGGGATCTTTGCTGCTTCAACAAATCAATATGTTGACTTTTGTTTTGATTTAATGATAGGGGTAAGGCATAAAATCAATAAACTAATGGATGGATATGAAAAACAATGAGAAAATTATTTTCCAAAGTACCTCAAAGTTTTGCATGGTTGGACTATAATAATTTTAGGATATAGACAAAATGTGGTTTTTGGTTAATGTTTTTAGTGAATGTAATTTGGAGGTGTTGACTTGAAATCTATAACCTTTACCACTTATGAGTTATTTTTCACCTTTCTCCTATCACTATTGATGTGATTGGCATCAATATTATCGACTGATGAATCATTGGTTTGATCCATACTAAAGAATACCTTCGACATAAAGAATAAAAACACAATGTAGGTAGATTGGAAAACTAACTTTAAATTATGACATTCATGCTTTTAAAATTATAATTTTTCAGGTGTATATTATTAGATCATCATATCTTACCCTCACATTTAGCCACATCAATAGGTGGATGGTGGATCCTTCTAAATGAGTTTATAACTAAAATAAATTAAGTTACATTTGAACTCATGCCATTAATAAGTGTGACTTGGAAACATAAAAAGTCACCTAAAATTTTTGAAATTGAAAAAGAATGTATAACATGTTTTTGAATGTGTTGGATAGAAAATTACCTACCTGTTTGATCATCCCCTACACAAACACACTAAATATTCTCCACATTCAAAAGATAAAAAATTAAAAACAAATTCTTGAATAAGCAAGTATTTAAATAATATATTAAACTTAACAAATCACAACCAGACAAGATTATATATATATATATATATATATATATATATATATATATATAGAGAGAGAGAGAGAGAGGGAGTTTATGTGTATGTGTATGGATGGAATGAAATTAAATGTTATGAATTCAAGATTAGATATATTTTATATGGATTAAAATGAAGTTAAATTCAATTTTGAGTAAAACTTGTAAGGGATGGAATCACATTGAATTGTGGGTATTAGAGTAGTTAATAGACTTAGGGAAACATATACATGTGGAACATTAGTATTAAAGGTGAAAATCAAATACCATCTAAATTTTTAATAGATGAGTGGTGAATGGGTTGTTAGAGATACAAATTTGACTTACCTATATAATAATTTATATTTTTAGTCAATATTTTGATAAATTGAAAGTTATATATAACTAAAATATCAGTGATGTGATGCATAAGACAAATTATATAAACACCACAAATGGTAAGAGATTAAAATTTTAAGTTAAAAATATGTATTAACAGCTAAATTATGGGTTATATTTGAATGCCCAAATACATGCACACCATTGTGAGAAAAATGGGATTTGAAATGGACATTCAAGTATACATATGTATGATATAATTTTTCTTGTTAGTGTGATATGCACACTATGCACTCTATGTACATTTTTATCTTTATTTTTGGATATATTATGAAAGGTATGTATGATAATTATAATTGATGTGTAGAGTTATAAATTTATTTTTGTATAGTTTACTTACACAACCAAATGTATGTTGAGTTGTGGAGCTAAAAGCTTCACTAATGAGCTAATGTGGAGGTTGCTGGGCTTACACAGTAACTGGCATCGGTCAGAACTAACCGATATTGGTTAGGGGTAGACTAACATCGGTTAGGGGTTGGCTAACATCGATCATCTTCAGACTGACACTGACTTCTGTGCAATTCTAGCTTTTCTATTTTTAGGAGAACAGATTTGAGCCTTTGATTTAAGGGGTGGATCTAAGGGTGGCGAATGCATGGCTCATGAACCCTAGTGTTGTAGTATACTATATAGTAGGGTTAGATCCTCATAGCATGTACAATTTAGTAATTGAGTTTATTGTAATTGATTGAGAGAGAGAGACAACTCTTGAGGGAGAATTACTATACATCTTTGAGGTGTGAGGAGAGAGATTTCTTCATTGTATTTCCTTCTGGAAGAGTTTAATACAGATTGGTTATTTCTTGTATCTCCTATTATTTGTTGTTTCTAATTTCTAGTTACTTATTACTTCTGGTTTCAATTCCATGTTTAGTTGCTTATACAAAAGTAATAAATTGTACTCTAAGATCCTAATTAGAGCGTGTTAGTGTTTGTTGATTATGGAATTCACTCACAGGGGTTTCTAATTGAGTGGGAGCAAAGCAATGGCAGAACAAAGTAAACTGAGAATGGAGAAATTCAATGGCAAGAATTATCAATTATGGAGGATGTACATTGAAGATTATCTATATCAGAAAGATTTGTATTTACCGTTGGGTGGGGTTTCAATGAAGCCCATAGATATGGAAGATGAAGAATGGAATGTTCTTGATAGAAAGGCTCTTGGATCTATAAGGTTGAGCCTGACAGCTTCCATGTTTTCCAACTTATCACAAGTAAAGACAACAGTAGAGTTAATGGATACTTTGGCAAATTTATATGAAAAACGCTCAGCTTTGAATAAGGTATATCTTATGAAGCAATTATTTAATTTGCAAATGTAAGAAGGTGGATCTGTATCTAGTCATCTTAATGATTTCCATACAATAGTAAATCAGTTAAATTTAGTCAAAATAGTTATTGATGATGAAATTAAGGCTCTCTTAATCTTATGCTCTTTACCTGAAAGTTGGCATAGTTGGGTAATGACAGTTAGTAATACTGAATCTGCTTCAAATATCTTGAAAGTTGGTGATGTTGTTAGTGTAATCTTGAATGAAGAAATTCATAGGAAAAGCACAGGGGAAACATCAGGTAATGCTTTAAGTGTTGAAAGTAGGGGAAGACAAAGAGAGAAGGGCAAGAAAGGGAAATCAAGGTCAAAGATGGGAAGTAGATCCAAATCCAGAAATGGAATCATAACCTGTTGGAATTGTGAAAAGAAAGGGCATGCAAAGAAAGATTGTTGGTTGAAGGATAACAAAGAAAATAAGCATGAAGGTAATAAAGAAGCAAAAGTTGTAGGTATTTTTGCACACGATGCTCTTATATTTTCTTTGGATAATAAAGTAGAATCATGGGTTTTAGATTCTGGTACCTCTTTCTGTGCAACCCCAAATAGAGAATTTTTCAATGATTATGTCCATGGAGATTTTGGAAAAGTTTATTTAGGGGATGATGAGCCTTGTAAAATTGTTGGCAAAGGAAAAGTGCAGCTGAAATTGTAGAATGGAAACACATGGGTGTTGAAGGATGTCATGCATGTACCCATCCTGAAGAAGAATCTAATTTCTATAGGAAAGTTGGGTGATGAGGGTTGCATAGTAACTCTCACAGCTGAATCTTGGAAAGTTTCCAAGGGTGCACTTGTATTAGCAAAAGGTAAGAGAGTAGGTACACTTTATCTATCTACTTGTATTACTGATTATTCTCCTATTTTATCTACTTCAGATGTAGATGCAAAATTGTGGCACTGTAGGCTTGGTCACATGAGTGAAAAGGGAATGAATGTTCTTAAGTCAAAAGGTAAGCTTTCAGATTTGAAAAACATAGATCTATATTTTTGTGAGCATTTTATTTTTAGGAAACAAAAGAATGTGAGGTTTCACAAAACTGGGTCAACAAATAAGAAACACAAGTTGGAGTTTGTTCACACAGATGTGTGGGGACCAGCTCAGGTAGCTTCTATTGGAGGATCACAGTATTATGTTTCTTTCATTGATGATGCTACAAGAAAGGTAAGGGTTTATTGCATAAAAGGGAAATCTGATGTTTTTGACACATTTAAGAAATGGAAAGCTTTGGTTGAGAATGAAACAGGTTTAAGATTGAAGTGCCTTCGATTTAATAATGGTGATGAGTATTGCAGCAATAAATTCAACAGTTACTGTTCTATGAGTGGAATATGCAGGGAAAGGATGGTTTTAAGGAAACCTTAGCAAAATGGAGTTGCTGAAAGGATGAATAGAACAATAATGGAGCGTGCATGGAGTATGAGGTTGCATGCTAGTTTGCCCTTACAATTTTGGGTAGAAGCTGTAGATACTACGGTTTACTTGATTAATAGAGAACCTTCTACTACACTGGATGGCGGAATTCCAAAAGAGGCTTCATTAAATAAAAAGGTATATCTTTCATTTCTCAGAGTTTTTGGTTTTGAAGCTTTTTTACACATTGATAAAGAAAATATAAAGAAGCTGGATAATAAATCTATGTAGTGCACTTTCATTGGTTATGGTTTAAGAGATTTTGGATTCAGGTTGTGGAATTTAGAAACTAACAAAATTATTACAATCCATAATGTAGTTTTCAATGAGAAGGTGATGTACAGTGATCAGCTCAAGAGGCTGAATAATTCTGAGTAGGGCAATCTTGATTTGAAAGAGGTTATGATCCAAAATGAGCTCACAGGTAAAAATCATCACTCACAAAAAAACACAGAGACTAACGTCAGTCAGGTGGAAATCGACGTTGGTCAAGTGGAAATCAACATCGGTCAAGTGGAAATTGATGTTGATCAGGAAGAATTGACATCAGTTGGGTGCAAACTAGCATCGATCAGAGATGACCGAGATCGATCACTGTCAAAAGAAAATTTGGGTAGACAACAAGCTGTAAACGAGTCTCAAACACCCATAAATAGGTTTGAAAGGGTAAGTAAACCTCTAATTCATTATTCCCCTTATTTATAATACTTGTTGCTCACTAATGGTGGAGAACCAAAAAGTTTTGATGAGGAAATGCAGGTAGAATCCAGGAAACAATGGGAGCATGACATGAATGAGGAAATTGATTCCTTAGAAGAGAACCATACATGGGATTTGGTTGAGTTGCCAGCCAGAAAGAAAACACTAAAAAACAAATGGGTATACAGGTTAAAGGAAGGAGAGAATGGACAAATGAGACATAAGGCCAGGTTGGTAGTAAAGGGATTTGTACAGAAACTAGGTATTGATTTTGGTGAAATTTTTTCTCCTGTAGTAAAGATGACTTCTATTCAGACTGTATTGTCTTTAGTTGCTATTGAGAATTTGCATCTTGAGTAGCTTGATGTTAAGACATCATTTCTTCATGGAGATTTGAATGAAGAGATATATATGGATCAGCTGGAAGGCTTTTAGGTAAAAGGTAAGGAGAAACTTGTGTGTAGGTTGAAGAAAAGCTTATATGGTCTTAAGCAAGCTCCAAGACAATGGTATTTGAGGTTTGACAGGTTTATGACAGAGAATGGCTTTAGTAAATGTCAATCTGACCATTGTGTTTATTTTAACAGATTGGATAATGGTAGTTATATTATCCTATTACTGTATGTAGATGATATGCTTGTTGCAAGTTCACACATGCAGGAAAGTACTGAGCTTAAGGTAAAATTATCTCACACATTTTCCATGAAGGATTTAGGAGTAGCAAAGAAAATCCTTGGCATTAGTATTAAGAGAGATAGGAAAAATCACAGTTTGATTTTGTCTCAAGAGGATTATGTGAATAAGGTGTTGGAGAGGTTCAATATGTAGGATGCAAAACCGATAAGTACACATATGGCTGGACACTTTAGGTTGAGAAAATAATAGTGTCCTAAATCACATGATGAGGTTGAGTACATGAGTAGAGTTCCATATGCTTTAGCAGTTGGGAGCTTGATGTATGCAATGGTATGTACTAGACCAGATATTGCCCAAGCAGTGGGAGTTGTCAGCAAGTTTATGGCCAATCCAAGAAAGAAACACTGGAAAGTAGTTCAGTGGATTCTCAGATATCTGAAAAGGACCAACAATAGGCATTTATGCTATGGAGGGTCAAACACTTCCCTACATGGGTATGTAGATTTAGATATGGTAGGTGACTTGGATGGTAGGAGAAGCACCACAGGATATGTGTTCACTGTTGGTGGAACGGTGGTTAGCTAGATTTTAAAGTTGCAGAAGGTTGTTACCTTGTCTACTATAGATGTAGAATACATTGCAGTCACAGAGGCTAACAAGGAAATGATTTGGATGACTCGATTCATGGAAGAGTTGGGAAAGGAGCAAGAGAGTTACAGATTATATAGTGATAGTCAAAGTGCAATTCATTTGGCAAAGAATTCAGCCTTTCATTCAAGAACCAAACATATACAGCTTAGGTACCACTTCATTAGACAGGTATTGGAGGATGGATAGTTGAAGCTGGAAAAGATCCATACGAATAAGAACCATGCTGATATGTTAACAAAGCTGGTAACAAAGGAGAAGTTGAATCTTCATTTAATTTTTGTTGGTCTTCAAGATTGAACTTGAAGAGGGAGAAATAAGCTAGAGATATTTAGAGGATGCTATTGTACAGGTACAGGTGCAACTGTTTATCTCCAAGTGGGAGATTGTTGAGTTGTGGAGCTAAAAGCTTCACTAATGAGCTAATGTGGAGGTTGTTGGGCTTACACAGTAATCGGCATCAGTTAGAACCAACCGACATCGGTTAGGGGTCAACTGGCATCGATTAGGGGTCAACTAGCATTGATTAGGGGTCGACTAGCATCAGTCATCTTTAGACTGACACCGACTTCTGTGCGTTTCTAGCTTTTCTATTTTTAGGATAACAAATTTGAGCCTTTGATTTAAGAGGTGGATCTAAGGGTGGCGAATAAATGGCTCATGAACCCTTGTGTTGTAGTATACTATATAGTAGGGTTAGATCCTCATAGCATGTACAATTTAGTAATTGAGTTTATTGTAATTAATTGAGAGAGAGAGAGAGAGAGAACTCTTGAGGAATAATTATTGTACATCTGCGAGGTGTGAGGAGAGAGAGATTTCTTCATTGTATTTCCTTCTAGAAGAGTTTAATATAGATTTATTGTTTCTTGTATCTCCTATTATTTGTTGTTTCTGATTTCTAGTTACTTATTACTTCTGGTTTCAATTCCATGTTTAGTTGCTTATACAAAAGTCATCAATTGTACTCTAAGATCCTAACAATGTAAATGAAAAAAATTGTCTCCATTTACATGCAATTTGAAGTTCAATAGATGCAATGTTTTTTATTATGATTAGTTGGGAAAAGGGTTCTAAAACCATATAAATAGTAGATCAGTACAAAATTAAAACAAAATAAAAACCTAATAATAACCCTTTGGGTACCACTTCAGAAATTATCAACTAACCATTTGCAAAAAACAAGCCCAAAAAGAGCCCCCCCATAATAATAGTATGAAACTTAATCTCCATGATAATAACCCTAAAAGGTCCAGGGAGCCAAGACCAAAAAACATAGTAACATGATACATGATATAGTAGCATTGTAATTATCCATCTTGATAATAACCAAATGGACATGATCATAAGAACAAAATAGTCATAACACAATAAGAACACAACTTCAATAAAAAACCAAATAGTAAAACTAAAACTTTAGAGTATTCCAATCATTTTGAATTTCATCCACACCTCCTCCAAATAAGATGAATCTATTTTAGTCTTTTGTATTTTGTCTTTTTCATATCCTTCATATTGTATATGTTTCCATTTCTCTAGCTGGGTCTTAATTTTATTAACCTCATTAGTAGTGTTAGTCATAATCCCATTAGTGCGATCCTTAAGGCATTTCTCCAAATTCCCAATTCTGATTTGAAGCATTTGATGCATTTAAAACATGTTACCCCATCTCTTTTAGCAATTGGAATAATTAATCATTTTTTAAAAATATTATTCCATTTTGAGAACCCTGTTTGACAAATCTTGAAGGTCAGGGTTGGTATGATGACTAACATTTTTTTCAAAATTGTTTAACAAAGTTTTAAAATTCCCACTATTTGTTTGGATATCTTTAAAATATTTGTCCTAGAAAGGATTTATCCTAAAGTCCTCATTCCCATAAAAATTATTATGTTCATCAATATTAAATTCCCTTTCCTCACCCTATTCATCACGTTGGTTTTCTTCCTCATAACCCTCACAGTGAATTTCTTAATCCTTTTTAGCCTCTAAGCTTTGACCCACTCCATCAAGTTTTTTTGTATTTTACTCAGATATGGAATTATAAATAATATTTTCAATTAAAAAAACATTTATCTATTTGTGTTTACTTTTGCTACTAGTAATATTTTGCAAATTAGTCTTATCTAATCTTGATGATCTCCTCTTAAAAGGAACATTAGTTTGCCTAGGGTTATCTTCATTGTCAGCAAACCTAACATCTATATTTACCTTCACTACATCATATTTGATGGAGACAACTTTAGGCTTTTTACCATTAGGGGATTGTACACTATAATCTATCAGCGACAACAAAATATTTTCAAGAGAATCATTAACCTTAGTCATAGACTTTTTTTTGGGATGGATTGAAGGAGTAACTAGGCCAGGGTTAGAACCAAGGTCTTTTCCATTATAGATGTGAGGAACTTTAGTTTTAGTCTCCTCTATCATATGGGAGTTATCAAATTTAAGAGCAGAAGAGCCATTAGTATTGTTTACAAGTTTAGTCTTTCCCTTATGTTAACTAACTTTATCAGGGACATCCCTAAATTTTTCTTATGAAATATGAGGGTTTAACATAACATTGAATTCATATGAAACCAACATAGATTCTTGGTGAAGATGGGGATTAGCTCCTTTTATAATTATTATTTGATGTGAAGACATAATAGAAAAGGGGAAGCTTATAAAATTACCATGTCGAAGATGATCAAGTAAGGGGAAGTGATAGTCATAAATAGTCTTGAACCTTCCTTCTAAAGTGAAATATTTTATTAGATGGTAAGAAACCACATCCCAAGGTGTAGGTAGTTCCATTATTTGGTACCCATATTGATGTTTATTCAAGGTTTCATCATCCTCCAAAAAACTCTCTATAATGTCCTTATAATCTCCATTTGCAACTTTTTACACATTTATACCATCCAATGGTTGGACCGTGGTTTCCATAATTAATTCCTATATGAATATAAGTGATATCCCATTTATATTCACCTCCTAATTTATCCATGATTTAACAAATTTCTTATAAATAGCCTCATAAAAAACCCACATAGCTACCAAGGCCTCCTCTTCAAAGATACCCCACCTGAGAATTCTTCTTCAGACTTGCACTTGAAGCTAGTTCCACTTGTAACAAATATCCCCCCCAATATTTTAATTAAAAAAATTAGGAATAAGATACCTCTATAACCATTGAATAACACCATGAAAAAGTTTATTATATCAATAAGCATCTTTTAAACACATGATCATAACATTTCAGGTATTGAGAATGATAGTACAATGAGAGCAGGTGTCATCATTAATCTTTATGTAAAGGCCCCTATTTGCACAAAGGGTGGAGTGATTTTTCACGATATTTTTTAAAAAAAAAACTTTCCTTAAGATATTTATTCACAATAGTTCATAGATTTGAATCAGTCATCATAATAATATGATGAGTAAGAAAAAATAAATCATTCATGGGAAATAATCTTTTGAAGTCAATGAAAATAATCATCGAGCAAGGAAAATGATCCCTTATAAAAGCATTAGTGGGATGGCAAACCTTCAAAATTTGTATCTTTAATTATAATATTTTGTATTGCTTGTGGAAATTCATCAACCAAGGTGGTAGACCAATTTTTATTAACATTAAGACCAAGGTTGGCTATTTTATCCATAGCATGGTTTCTTTTTCTATACACATGCTAGATTTTAATATTAGGAATATTAGAAATATAATTTTTTATATCTTCAATGTAGTCCTTGATCTTCCAGAGAATATTCAAAGATCTAGTGACCATATCAAACACTAGCTTAGAGTCACGTTCCACTTCCACATGATTAAAACTATACAAATGAATTTGGTGGAGACCCCACCATGAAGTTTAAGTTTTATCAAAGTTATTAGAAGCCCTTCCTATAGGTTTACCATAACAATAAATAATTTTACCTTTTTAATTTCTTATAATTCCTCCCATAAAGCAAGGCCCTATATTACCTTTTGACCATCCATCAAAATTGAGTTTAACCGAACCAATTTGGGGACATATCCATTTAGTTTGCTTCTTTATGTAGTCTTTTTGATAATACATGTCATTAAGATTATGATTGATGTTCCAATTTTTACAAATTCTTACTTCTTGGTCAGTAGGAGGAGACTTAGACTTTCTTATCTTAGTCACATTAATGTTTTCTTGAATAACATAGCCAATAGAGTGTATGAGCTGATCAATACCTATCATAGAATTTATAAATATCTTGTTATTACTTTCTTTCCAAATCCCCCAGACATCATGTAGGGGAGTTTGAATCCACATTTCTCTGAGAACACAGTGTATGAAAGGAGGATCCTTAAACCAAATAGGGATAAAGATGTCAATCCCTTCAGGCATAACCAACTCTATCTCTAACTTTTGAAGAATTTATCCCCAAATCTCTCTAGTAGAAGAGCAATGTCGTAATAAATGGTTTATACTTTCTTCATCTTGACAAAAAAGATAACATCTTTTGGGTAATTGAAAATCTCTATTTTGAAAATTATACAAGGTTAAGATAGATGCAATGTTAAGTTCAATTTAGCAATGCTAATTTTATCATATTTAATTTAAATTAGAGGAGAGAGAAACATTAAATTTATAAAATGACAAATACAAAACCCTAAATTTCATAACTATAGATGCATCTTATTAAGCTAAATTTATAAGTGACTGTCCCAATATACACTTGTCTAAAGTTTAACTTATTATAAAAAAATAATTAACTATAAGAGTGTAATAGAGTTGAACAAATAACTTTCCATCCACTTTTTAAAGGTTTATCTCCTTGTTATAGTAATCAAAACATTTAATGATTGTATACATAATAAATACCCATTGACTAAAAATGTTATTACTATAAAAAAAATTCTAACACATTAAAAATGGATTTTATTATCAAAAACTTTTCATAAAATCAGTAGAGGATGAAATATTTATTGTAAAGTGTTACATAAAAAATGATTGGTTCTATTTGTATTACTTAATAAAATATTAAATAGGGCAAATTCACAAAGTTTGGGGACCAAAAAATGACAAACATGAAAACAAAAAAAAAATGGTTTGAAAAAGGCATACATCCTTATTTTAAGAAAACACATGCCTATATTTTCTTGTCATGGAATGAAAGAGAAATGAAATATTCTCTTTGTGGCTCAAAAATATCATACATACTTTCAAAAACATAATTTCATCCCCAAAATTTTCTAACCCACATTTCATCGTATGAGCTTAGAGATTTTATGTTTTAGAACAACAAGAAGAGGACATGCATGCATTATCCTAGCTTGTATCATAACAATTTGATTCTAAATTTGGATCATAGTCTCTAATTTATTTTTGTAGTTATTTTTTATTTCAATGTCTAAATTTATGTGTTTACATTTATGGTATTAAAATTAAATAAAATTCATTTCTCTCACATTGCCTTTAATTTTTTTTTTACAAATCTAGATAGAAAATTTGATGAAATCATTGCCTTAATAAAATATTGATTAAAACCATTACAAAATCCCTCCAAATTTTAATTTTCTTAAAAAAAACTAAGTTATATGAACAATATAATTTAAAATGACAACAATTGCAAATTATTATCAATAGTTTGTGTCAGTCTTCAAGTCATAGTGCATTCAATTTACTTGCCAATACATTAGAGGCCATTTTAAATGATGTGGGAAATTTAACTTCCCAACTGGATGAAATATTGCATCAAAGAGAGGTGTTGAAATAATATATTTTGATAAATTATCATGAGGACATTAAAAAAAATAACAAAAGAGTAAGTGGGTGGTTTGTTTGTTAATCCTGGAACAAACCAACCACCACCAATGAGTTGCAAACATATTATCATTGATTGATGTGTTCATTCACATATAAAAAAAAATTAGCATAGGTTGTGTGATGGTGTTTCATGAGCTTGCATACAATAATTATGAGTTCCTTTTATATTTATTGAGAAAAAAATATTGTGTGTTTGTTTCAAAAAAAAATACCAAATTATTTTGACATGAAGGCCTCCCAAGGTAGGGTAGGTGTGTCCTCATTTGATATCCCTGGTGCCATATGAGACCAAAACTACCATAATAAAGTTTAGATACGTATAAATACAATACCACATACTTTTATCTTTAAAATAATTCATTTTAGTACATAGATGAACACCTAGAAGGTAGTTACTAATCTCACACATGTGATTATTCACCATGGGATTAATACGTTTAGGATCTCTACACAAAGTATATAAAGGATTAATAAAAATTAGTGAAAAACCTTAGGATGTTGTTATTTTTCACAAGTAATTCATAAATTTAAATCAATGTTTAATAAATTTATGTTTAATTAAACATAAAAGTAAACATATATATTAAACCCTAATCCTTAATAAATGTCATTATACTTTATAAAGTTTATAATTGATTGTGAAAATTTTCCCTTTTTAAAATTTAGGGGGAGTTTGATAATTTATAAGATAATACTATTAGGATAAGTTTTTGGTTGGATTAGGAATGTGGAATCAATGTCTATCAATAGGAGGAAAAATCTAACTAAATGTGAGACATA
>JARHVA010000470.1:1375000-1415000 GCA_037957365.1 Torreya grandis | reverse complement strand
TCCCAATCCAATTATTCATTCTAGAAAATTCTTGTCTAAAGGACAAAAGATTTGATAAAAAATCACTAAGGGTGGTTGACATTAACAATTGGAGATGAATCACCTCCTAACTGAGGAGTATTTATATATGCATATATTTTAACATTATTAATGTGTTAGATATCAACACATAATATTATATATCTATAGATGCATTCATAACCTCATAGTGAAGATTTTTCTCATAAGATTTTAACTACCAAAGGATATATGTTTATACATTTTCAATAATTTAAATCTTATGGTAGTAACATGTCTTGCACTTAAGATTCATAGTTATTCTCATAGATAGAGAACATAAGTTTTCTCAAATTCACTCCTATATTTTAGACACATAAATTAACATTTAAGTTAAAACAATGCACTTATGATTGTACTTATACACACTTAGATCATGTGACATTCCACTATATTTTCACTGCCAATTCCTTCACCTCTATTTACATTAACCATTCCTATAAGAACCTAATGATATAAATAGAAATCACACATAAAATGATGACATGTAACTTGCATTAGTTTAGAAGTCCACATAAATGTTGGAACTGATAGGTACATAGATAAAAAATATCCATAATAGGGTTTGATCAAGATTGACATATGATTGTGATAACACACAACATAATAATGGATGACAGTCCTCAAGATTCAAAACCAAGGTATCAGACTATGATGAATAGTAAGAGTGATGGAAACATAGTGTACGATGAAAAAATTGATCTTGCATATGCTGTCAAGTGTTTTGCTAATCATGATTTCTATATGGTTGCATGCTAAGAATTAATGCTACAATAAATAATTTTATTCGATCCTTATTGGTTACTAGGGTTATGGTGAGACTAAAACTAGTTTTTGAAATTTATATTGGCAGCCTATTTCATTTATTCATTCACTACCAGATCTGACAAGTAGAATGTAGATATGACAAGCGAAGACTTGACATAAGTTATTTTAGAAAAATTTAAAGCTATATAAATAGAATTAATAGATATAGTAAATGTCTCCATCATATAATTAAAGTGGCACTAATGTATGCAACAATACCTAGTATATGGTTATACAACTATTATTACTATTATATGAATTCTATACAAAATGGATATATCATTTATAGGGACAACCATAAACTACACATATTATGTCCCATAAATTCTAAATGTCTCATTCGTGCTCTAATACTAGATTATAGATTTATAATATTTTAATTAATGGGGGAGAAAAGTAATGAAGAGAAACTATAGAAGAAGCATATTCAAATTTGTACAATAATATATTTATCTATATTAAATCTCCTTTGAACACTAACATAAATATATTGGATATATATATCCTATAAATAGGGATATTCATATCCCTATAAAATCTCACTAAATAATATAAAGTTATATATGTAATATACTATTAAGCTAATAATATATACATTTAACTAATGACTATTAAAAAAATAATCTCATTGGTAACAAACCTACTAGTAAATATAATTTACCTCATGGTAAATATAATATGAACATTGGTAAATTATAATACTAAACATATCCTATCCAACATCCTAAATAACATAAAATAACTTTTAGAATGACCCACAATTCCATTTTAGTTGTCTCTACTCTTCAAATAAGGCTATTGTTTTTGGACTATCATGTTCCATGGTATTATCCAATTCCACCAGTTACATCCTCCCACCAGATAATGGCTAGTTTATCACATTATAGTTCACTTAACTATTTGTCTTGGACATTTATAAATACTTTTATAAATTATCAATATATATCCAAATTTTGAATCTATTTTTAACACAAGAATATCAGATAAGAAAAATCACTAGAACAACTTATTGTATATTGGGATAAAAAGTTCTAATTTTATGGATTTAGAGTCAATATAACCCTAGTATACTTAAGATATGTTTGTAAACACCTAAAATGTATCAATTTAATATTTAGGTAGTTAATTGCACTCAAATTTCTCTAGAATTTAGGACAGTATCAATATTTCACACACACCATCATAGATGGGATAACTAAATACATTTTGATACATCTTATAAGAATTGGTATGTATAAAATTATTAACACATGGATTTTTTAGGTACAAAACTAAAAAAAAATTAAAAAAAATTATTTATTGATTTTATAGTCATCTAAAATGACATTTTAGTGTAATGAGTGTCACTTGAGACCACCTTGTCCTAACATATTCTTAGACCTATCTTAAGAATAATTTTGATCCTTTTTTGGATTTCATGTGGGTACAAACTATTCCAAGATACACTAAAATTATCACTAATCCATCTACTAGGAACCCAGGACCCTTTTTCACTATATTATGCCACTTTTACATTAGAACAACCCTTTAGACATTAACGCACTATGTTATTGACCTAGTATATGTGCTACTGTCCTTTTACTCTTTACTCTCCCAATGAATATGTTTATGTTCCCCAAACCATTCTTAAGGTTGGCCTAGAATTATTTCACATATTGACAGGCATCAAAAAAATATTTATAGACCAATTTAAATCCCTTATCTACTAGATGGAAATCATATGCAAATACTCATAAACAAACTTAGAAACAATTGGGAAAATCAATGTCATTGATCTCTATTATGCTCTACTCTACTTATACATACACCCATTTAAGCAGATTGAATGTTAGATTTGTCATATTTAAAATCTCAATTCATACTCAAAGGACTTAGATTGACACTCATAATAACATTCAATTTTACTAAGACTGAGACTTAAATTGGGAGAACTAAATTTGGCCTGATCTGCTCTCATGGTATTGGTATATAGGTAACAATCAACACAATGGGTGTTGAGGTTACATCCAATCTACCATTTTAACTCCACTCTTTTCTACTCTTGGTAATAAAATACCCTAATAAACATAGACGCTTATGGTTTTGGACAAAAATTACTCAAAAATAGGGAATAGATAGATAACTAGCATTCATCAACTTAAGAATAGGCATCTTAGGACTAGTCAAATAACTACCCATATTATCATTGTCCTTAATTGTGAATGGACACTATCATGCCCCTTAAGACACTATAACATTATGTTATTATCCAAGGGATTGATCTACTATCTAGGAGAGTGTTTTACTAATGTTTTTAGTGCATGACACTCTCTATAGTCTTTGTACTAGTTCAATCCTATAATTCATCTATCTCATTTAGTTTCTAACTAATTAAATGTGTTTTATCTCATTTAATATTTATATAATAATAATATAATTTAATTATTGTACAAATTAGAGGCTGTATTTATTGCATATTTATACCTTGATTTATTATTCCAACACTTTTACAACCTAGGATTTTACACTCCATAACTCCCTTAAAACATAAATAATTTAGTGAACCTGACTTACTTTGAACATATTAACTAAAAACCCTAGTGCACCATTACGATTTCCATTATCACTCTTAAAAATTTCAAATTTTCATTTTTTTAACCTTTCACCATAATTATTATGATGTAATCAATTTTATACTTTTTCATACAAAGTTAGGTGTTTTATATTGCATGCTTATTAACTACCATTTATATAATAATGCACCTGTATATCATTCTTACATGGATCACATTATAATTAAACTTACTTCACACATTAGTCCACCTCCTCTTTAGTTCCCAATTCTATTGAGAGTATTGTTGCATGTCCACTTTTAAGTTACCTTTGGTTACTACTCGATGACATGGAGCTCAAAGGAGTCCTTTTGTTCTTCATCCACCAAGACTATTTGACTACCTTCTCTCTCATCCTACATCTATACTCACTCTCAACTAATACTAGTTCCTATGATTTGAGATACTAATAGATGAAACCAGATGCCTGTTTATCCCATAAAGGAACAACATAATCCAAATATCCCTCCTCATCTAAAAAAAATATAGTGGGAGCAAGGGATCAATATAGAGCATATGATATTATGGATTAGTGGAGAGAAACACTAATTAAGATTTCTGTACTAGAATTACTTTAAAAGGTAACCATGTTCAAGTATATTCCTTTTCAAACGCTCAATCATATATCTTTGCCTTAGGATAAAAAACAAAGTTATTTTTCATCTATCATGAACTCTATCAAATACACTGGGGATGTTATAACTTTTGGCAGTGACGATTTACACTCACTGACAGTTATTGATGACATTCTTTGACAAGGATTGGGTTCTATTATATTGGATATAATGTTTGGGCCAAAAATCCTATCCACATAGTTATATATGATGTCTAATCATTTACATTACAAGTTATTACTCAAAATACCTTGAATACATGACATGGAGATTGTACACTATACCTTTCACATATGTGTCAAGTTTTTACATGAAGTATATTTATACAATTGTTTAGTTGATAGCCAACCATTTAGATATTGCAAAGTCACCAAGCCTATTACCCTGAATATATATTTAGATGGGACAACTCATATTATCAAGGAATTTTGACCTCATATCATTATTATAGACTAGATGCATAAATATGATATTGAATCATCTAACACCACTACTCATGTACTAGCTCCATATCCTCCTACAACACCATTATGTCCAACCATGTGGGAGAATGATCATATTATATCACCATTAACATAAACAATAATGGATATTTATCCTAGAACAACATAATTATCCCTGTTCATGGTGGATTCTGAGGTTCACATAGGTCAATTACCATTACTAATTAATTCAGAGGAAGTATACATCATAAAGATTGATATATATTTTGAGACCACCATAGAGGATAACATAACACCCTTGAATATTGATTATTATTTATGTGTGTTGATATTTAAACTAGTTGGACCTTGAGATTAGATAGATTGTTTCATATAACTAATACCTGTACCTACACAACTATCACTACTAGTTCACTACTTCATAGATATAAGCTTGGACACTCAATTGTAATTATAAGACTATTCTTATATACACTCAATACATATTATTACATTTATGTATATTTATCTATTTATCTATATTTAGGTATGTATTACAAAGGAAAAACTGCACCAAATTTTATATATATTATTGGGTAGAAGATTACTAGTGCTACCCATAGTTTGACATAGATTTGTTAGTAGATTGTCATAGTAGGATGATAGACCATTTTGTAATTTTATCAATATTATCAAACATGATATAGATACGTGATAAACATTAAAACAAAAATTGAATAAGTTTAAGTCTCAGGTCACTTTCTAGATTACACAATCTCTACCTCCACATGTACAAGCACCATGACAAACTCTTCTCTAACATTGACATTCATAGAATGATCCCTTGACTATTAGGTCCATCTTAAGAACGATTACATATTTCATGTTTCTATATATGAGGACTCTAATCCCAACACTTGTATATTAGCATTATTACAACATATAGTAAATCAAAAGACTAATTTAAAACATAATATACATTTTTAGGAATCTTTAGGACATATCACATTAACAGTTGCATGTGTCCCAAAGGTGTTCCACACACTAACCTTAGTCATGATCATAGGAACTTACACATAGGTTACACTTGGAAATACATGGTTACATACAATGGATGCCATAATTGATTAGACAAATAGATGCTTAACTTTTCATTATGAGGGACACATAGTTTGTATTCTACATGATGGCATAGACGAAAACCAAAGATTTCATATAGATACCATACAATCTAATTTTGTTTACCCTAGGATAACATGAGAGACTTATTACATAGTAGAGAAACATGTATTATGGATGCACAAAATCTAGACTAATGCTAAGGACAAGGATACATTAATTTTTATAGGATGCTATGATGATCACAATGATGAGATTTTATTTATGTTTAGGTAGATTTAATAACTGCCATTAAATGACTCCCACTAGACCTACCATTTGACTATCCAAATCCTATGGATGTGTTTTTAGTTATATAGAAGTAATACATTTCATTTGTATATAATCTAATTAATTACACATTACTTCTACACAGTTTTTTTTACTTTTTGACTTGCATATAGTTTTAATTTTTAAGTTACTTACACATATATTCTATTTAAAAAAACACAAAAAAAATATAACATTTTAAAAAATACAAAAAAAAAAACGTAATATTTCTCAAAAAATACAAATATCGGATTGTATGCATGTCCATGTTAAAATTACTTATATTTTCTATGTATGACATATGTTATGTAAGTTATTAAATTAAATTTTATCATACATACATGATTCAATTTTTCTCTTTGAGTGTTTTCATATTAGTACAAGACTCAGGGCTTCTATGGAAATCCATATTTGCTACTATTAACCCACTGGTGGAACATACATAGATACACAATTTCATCATTTACACATTCTCTAATTGGGGAAATCATACTACATACCTTCTAGTTTACAAAGTTGTATTTTTATATACCCTATATCATAATTTATCATTGATTATATCTTGATATTAATCATCCTATACCACAGATATTTTTTGATCACTACTACTATAGACATAGCTTTTGTACATCTTTATTCTTATATGGATTTATACCATATGTTCATGCATACATTAATTTATAATTTTATTACTTTATATTTGATTATGTCTCTTTACTTTTATATCTATTCAATAGCATTTGAATATGCCAATTCCTTTCAGTGTGTGTATGCTTTAGACATGTGTTAATGCCCTTTTGTGTGCCTTTTTAATTGTGTATGTTGACATTTGAAAATGACCTTCCATGTGGCTCTAAGATAATATTGCTTGTTGTATGTCTATGTGGACATTTCATGATTTACTTATATGTTTTCTCTTTCTCAAACTTAGTGATATGTGCCCATGCCCCTTGGCCTAATTTGTGTGCCTCATGTGTTTATATGTATGATCTCATGTATGTGTCATGTCCATGATACTTGTATCTTTCTTTTTACACTTACACTCAGATTTTAATTCCATGAGGGATCTCATGCATCTCATCTTCCTCCTTGGGTACCTTGATGGACATCATGCACCATCCCCCTAGGTAGTTACTCAGATTATAATCAAATTTTCTCTTCATATACATGGTTACATTGTTCTATCTATCTTGAAAAATATGTGAATGCTATATCTAATATACATCATACATTACCAATATATGCTTATATTGTTTTACATTTTGATGGCATGTACGCATATTATATTGATTTATCACACACATATCATATAGTTTTAGTCTAACACATAGGTTGCATAGATTTTATTTTGAGGATAGATATTTTTGAGGTTCAGAAAATCTCATCAAAAGAGATAAAATTCATATGGGTTTCTCATAGAGATAATGCCATCTTAATATACTTAGGACATAGTTTTTATCATGGAAACACATATTATAGATCTCAAATTCAAGAAAATATAGTGAAAAATAGATACATATAGGTTAATTTGAGTTTTTCATAGAAGTAACATAGGTGGTAAATAATGTAGCATGATGGACAATAGCATAGTGTGTTACTATTTAAGTAATTACGCTACTATCCAATTTTCCCCAAACCTAAAAATTCTATAATTTCCATAAAAATACATGTACAGTCTAGGTTATCATAATTTTAGTCACAAGTTATCAGATTTGTTCATTTTATGCTCAATTATACATAAAATTACATAGGTTTAATTAAATTGAGGCAATAATGTGTGACATGGTCATTCCCTTCTTATTTTTAGATACTCATACACAAATTATTATGACTTGGAAAAGAATAAATTTTCTATGATATCAATTTGGGGGTATGTGCATGGCATATTGCTCCCTTTTATTTTGTTTTACACTAATACTCAGATGGAATGGTAGCTCCATGTCATTATCTATGTTGTTACTCCAAACATCATTTTCTCTAGTTTTTGATAATATTTATGCCCTAATTTTTCTATAGTGGTTGGCCTTAATGAGTAGTCCTTGAGTGCCTGAATGAACCCTAAGCCATTTTACATTCTAGAGGTTTTGAGAGGCCCCAGAGCTACCTTAAATAGAATTGTTTACATCACATAACTTCTGTTACATTTTGAAAATTTGGTTTTAGATATAACTACAACACAAGGGTAAGAAATTATGGAATCATAACCTACTTGAGTTCGTGAGCCACCTACATAGAATGATTAGACAATCCGTCAATCCAATCTATGTTATTCATAGATTATGATCTATCAAGCATGGGTGGGCAATGATGGAATTATGTCCAAATTGAGTTCTTGATCCAATGACACATGAGGTTGAAACAATTCATCAAATCAATCCAAGTTATTAATTGTTTGATTACCAACTACACACACACAGGATGTCACAAGGAATTGGCATTGGTTAACATACCCAATGAGGCATATTCATTTATTTCCTCTTTCTCTCATCTATTTAACTAGTTTTTTCTTTTATTTTGGTATTTATTAATTAAATACTAGTTCCTTCATGTTTCATTTAAAAGATACATTATCGATCATGCTTGAAAGACTCAAACCTAGATTCACAAACTTTACCTCTTAGGTAAGTTCAGGTACATTTCATTTTCTTTAATCTTATTCATTTAACTTTGTTGCATTCATTTATTTTCCGTAATATTAGTCATTTCACTTTTTTCAATTTATATAATAAAGAGGGCATAAATGTAGTCATCTAATATGTCATTTCAGTGTAATGAATGTCACTTAAGACCACCTTGTCCTATTTTATCCCTAGACCTATCTTATGGCTTATTTGATCCTTTTTCAAATTTTGTGTGAGTTTAACCTATTCCTTAATTTACTAAAATTAACATTAAGCCATACCCTAGGCAGTCAATCCCTTTGTCCATTATCTTAGGCCACTTGGAAATTAGCATGTCCCTATAGATAGTAGCACACTACACTATTGACCTAGGGACCATGTTATTATCCTTAAGATCCATAATCTCCCACAAGATAACTTTACATTCCTCAAAGCACTCTTAAGGTTGCCCTAAATCTATTTCATATTTTGACAAGCACCAAAATGCTATATATAAACAATTTTTAACCACTTAAATAATAGATGGAAATTAGATGAAAATACTCAAACAAAATCAAAAATATGTTTTAAAATCAATGTCATTGATCCCTATTCTACCCCACTTCTTCATATATCCATCTATAATAACCTATAGCTCAGATTACTCAAATTTTTAGTCTCTATTCATACTTAGAACACTAAAATTGGTACTCATCTTACTATTTAATAACACTAATAGTTATATTGGGATAACTAAATTAGGTTTGAACCCCTCTTGAGGTATTAATATATATGCAATACACAACATATGGTATGTTGAAGTTATGTCCAAACAACCCTACTACACCACTCTTTTCTACTTGTGCTCATCAAATACCCTAAAAAATATGGAGGCTTCAAGGTTTACATTTAAATTATTCAAAAATAAAGAATAGACAGTGAGTTAACATTCATCCATTCAAGAAAAATAATTTTAGGACTAGGTGAAGCTCTACCCAAAAGATCATTATCTGTACTTACTAAAGACATTATCACACCCTAGAGTATACTAGCATAATGTGCCACTATCCAATGGAATGCCCTACTATTTAAGAGGGTTTTTAACTCATATTTCGAGTTCCCAACACTTTGCAAAGTCTTTGTACCATTTTCTAGCCTATAATTCATTTGTCTCATTTAGTTTCTAGTTAAGTACATCTCTTATAGTTCATTTACTATTTTTAGGGTAATTAGATAAGTCAATTATTATACAAATTAGAGGATATAATTATTAGATATTTTTTCCCTATTTTATTGTTCCATAACTTTATCAACATAGGGTTTTAAATTCCATAAATCCCTTAAAGCATAAATTAGATTGCATTAATCGTCTTGTGTGATTGACCTATAATTTTATTGAATAATAAGGTACATAGTGTATATCATAACAAATTAAGTTCTCATGTACAGTCAAATAAGACATTTAGGTGCAAACATTACTATAATATTATTCATAGATATCAAATACCCATAGGATAATGAGGATTACTAAGGATACCATCATATTATACCCTTTTGTGATTCTAGCAGCCTTCTGTAGAGAGAAAGTAAAGCCTTTTTTATTGACACTATCATCACATACTTAGTTCTAGAGTTTTTGTCTCATTTCTGGACTCCCAAAATTTGATTTAAGTATTTTCTATTTCTTATTTTGCATTTTAGCCTATTTTTATATTTATCAAGATTCAAATCAGTTTGTGTCATTTATTTCATATCTATAGCATTTTAATGTTACATAATAGTATTTGTAATTAGGATCTAGTATCTTCTATTTAATAAATTTCAAAAAACATATTGGTGAACCCATCTATTTATTTAATGTTTTCAAACTCTAATTTTAATTAGGGGTCCCTTCCATTTATGGTATTCTTAATAGGGTTAAAGATTCCAAATTTCTAAATTTTTTAAAATTATTTTTTATCATAATGAGTGAAAATATCTTTTATTTCTTGGTTCAAAGTTTCTTGGTGATTTTCTCATATTATTTGCTTATAACATGTAAAAAATTCTCTTGTATGTAAGTACATGGAGGCATAATCTAATGGCAAATATAAAATCCTATATCATAAAAGAGTTTAATAATGAACAATTATATGATAACTATTGTTTCATGGCTTAATTTGAGTTTCCACTTGTTACTAATAGAATTTAGAGGGATCAAATAGTTATTTTTTTCCTCCTACCCCTATGCCTTACAACTATCTTAGCTCACATCTCATCTCTACTATTCATCCTAGGATTATAGTGGATCCCACCATCTAACCCATTATCACTAGATGAGTTTAGGTGCCTGAACGTGTAAGACATGATTCCAATAGCTTTGTAAAAATATAATGTGAACCCCTATTCTAGATTCATAGCATCAACACATAATCAGTTATACACTTTTTGTCTCAGTCCTACACTATTAGATTTTCATCTATGTAATTTTTCTTTTTAATTTATAATTTACTCCTATTTATATATTTATCAATTTATAAATCATTTTGTGTCATTTATTACATGTATATATCATTATAATTTTATGTATTAAATTACTTAATTAACATATCATATTCCCTATTTTTTCTATAACATATATCACAAAGTATTGATAGTGAAATTCAAAAACATGCCACATTTCAGAATAGTTATTATAAATAATTTTATATTATTATTTGATTATTCCATAATTATCATTACTATAAAATTTATACTATACTTCTAATTTTTTATGTTCTCAAGCATCCTACATCTATATTACATGGATATACCTCATCCTAGATTTACTCTTACATATAAGATGTCCTTATACATCCATTATAAGTATAACATAAGTAAACATAAACCACTCTTTTAAATTTTATAATATGGGTATATTTCATATAACACCTTGGAATTCATAGGCATTCATAACATTTTCTACACTAGGTAATCAAAATAAATAATACACTCTCAAGATGATGCAAGATCACTAGTATCCCATAGATTGTGTTATATCAAGAAACACATATGAAAAGGTAATTATATTCATAGGGATCCAACATAATACATTAATTATTATGTATATGGAGTGAAATTTAATATTATGATATATATTTTTTTATTTTGAGTGTTGGTTCAATATAATCACCTAGATACTAAGAAACTATCAATAATCAAGAACATTTCTCTCTAATGAATGAATAATGATACAAACGTAATAATGTTACCCATAAAGTACCTTATAATTTTGGTACTTATTTTGATATTTTAAACTTATATTTTATTTCAAACCACATTTATATGATTTGATGCATCCTAGATTAATAGTTTAGTGTAGTATTCAAGTTCTACATAGGGACACAAGAGATTTACACTATACATTTTTTTTTTTTTGGTAGTCTTCTACATATTTATTCAATCTCACATAATTATATGGTATCCATAAAAACCTTTATATTTAATCACAATAGTACATGACACAACACAACATTTGTGCATTATGTATAAAGAGAGTAGCAATACATCACTTCATGTTAGACTACATCTAGAAATGTTTTACCCTAAATTGATTATATGAATATGTGTTACATGTTCAATGATTGAATCAATTGGTATGACTATAGGTATCAAAACACACCAAGGAATTAATCAAAGGATCCTCTTTATCATTTTATGTACCATCATCTTTCCATACTTATGTTTCTCATAGGTCTTGATTAGCTTTATTAAATAATAAAAGTTGATAAAAAAACACCTAGGAAATATTGTGTACATCATATAATGTTATGAATTATAATTTTTATTACACATACTAATACATATGAAACATATTTGAGCATCTATGGATACTATATACACTCTTATGTACATATATAACACTAATATGCATACCCTAGATGATCACAAAGGTATATAAATCTAAATAAACTAAGTCTTAAATAAAAGGTTCATATAGATAAATATTACACCACAAAGTGCAAGGTTGATTTTATGATATTTAATTTATTATATTATATATCTTTACTAAAATTTGGTTAAAATAAATGAAAATAAAAAAATAAGAAATTTACAAGAAAAAGTCATCTTCTACTAGAGTGATGGCTAGACTTCTTGTACCAGTGAGGGTAAAACTTATATGAATGTGATATGTTGATATCTATTATTACATGGCATGAAATGAATTATGGTTTAAATATTGATGATTATTATTATCTTGAGATAGAATATTGTATGATATGTTGTAGAAGCACTTAAATGTAATACAATTTTGTGTGCATATTTTGATATTTCATGAATGTTGTTGAGTCACTCATAAAACTTGAGTGTTCATGGTATTAATATTGAAAATTAAAAATATATAATGTATTTTACATAGGTTTCATGAGTGAGGCACATTGTCACATGGTGATGCATAAGTTTCATGATAATACACAAAGTTGCATATCATGAATATTAGTGTTATAAAATCACATAATAGTATAGAGATTATTATTGAATGCCACACAATACTATAGAGCTGTATAGGTTATATAGGATATGTAATCATGTGTGGTATTATGAATTCTAAAGATATCTTTCCTCAATATTTTACAATAATTTAGGATGTGTCAATGAAATTGTTCAATGCTTAGTAATAATGCCATTACAATAAGAGAATAGTGTACAACTTTGTGAGGATCAACATATGATTAATGAATTAGGTTTTTGTGTTTCATCGTGGTGCCAAAATCAAGTGAATCACTAAAAAAATGTTGATTAACATTTCTTTGATTTAGGGTAATCTATTTGTATGGGTGAAGCCAATTTGAATTGGTGTGATATTGTTATATTTATGTGAAGTTCAGAGATGTTGTGTTGTTTTTATTTAATATTATTGAGAATTTCAAAGTTGTTTAAATATATTGAATATGTCTATGAGATGTTGTGAATCCATACACAACTTCAAATTACAAGTTGTAAACAACACAAAGTTTATGGACACATGTGTACAATTTTACCTATGGATTAGTTTGTTAAATTGAGGATGCTTCATATCCTACAAATATGGCATGAGATACCCCATAAGTTCAAAAATAATAAAAATAAAAGCATAATGATAAACTACCCTTAAGGTACCCTTCCAATTCTCAAATTAAATTTCATTACTTCTAAGAGATCATTCATAGTCTTAAAATAAAATAGTCTCTTTTTGAACCCTTGCATAAATGGAAAGTTATGTTCTCTTATCTTTTCAAAATATTTTGTTATATTTTTTTTATTGAAACTATAAATAATATACTTTACATGGTTGCTTATTTACTAAAAATATGTTTCTCACATGGCCATTTATAAAAAAGGATATAGTAATTTTTTATTCTATTTATATGTAAGAAGTAAAGGTTGAACATTTATTTTTTTATTTTCCCTTTTGCTTGTGTTATTTAGAAACAATGTCATAGTGATTGGTTTAAACATGTTATTAAAATTATCACTTGGCTTAATGTGGATTTGGTTTCACTTATATTGAGAATAAAACATATGTATTTTTTGAAAAAATTGTGACTAGTTATTTATACTAAAATCTTATAGTTTACATAGAAGGAGAGAAATAATGATGTTTTTCAAGAGAAATACATGATATTTACTGAATTCACAAGTGAAGCCATTACTCAAATATTGTAGTATTGTAAGTTATAATTAATCTTAATGTTCCCAAGGATGATTTGGAAAAAAAAGGTATGATTTCACTGATTAATATTTATTATAAGCCCCTTATTGATACTAGTGGGATCCCCTAGCTCAATCCAACTTTTGATTGCTAGATTGTTCATATTGAGATCATGGACATGAAAATCTATGAATATGATTAGGATTTTCTTAGGGAATATTAATTTTATTGGTGTGATAAATAATTTAATTTAATGTATGGTAATGTTAATAACCACCCCCCCCCCCCCCCCATCAACCCCCCTCCCCCTGCCTTCTGCCCCTTGTATATGTAAAAGAGAAACCAATCCCCTTAAATCAATCCAAGTAAACACTACCCTGAAAATGAGTGATCAGAGAGCCCACCACCACATTGATAAATCCAAGGGGAATTATGTCTATGTGAAAGATAAATTTAGACAACCATTGACTAAATTATTGTTGTTATCTATCATTCCATTCATAGAACTGAACATAGTAAAACATAAATAGATACCCTTGAATAAAATCACTGTGAAGGGGTCTTTCCTTAATAGTTTAATCTAGACTTGTTTTCTAGTGTTAGGATAGAATATGAGGAGGGATAATATTTTAACTTATTTCCATCTTGTTCCCTTGCCAACATTCATCTTACACAATAAGAGTATGTTGCTATCCTATGTAAATTACTTGAAAACATTATAGAAGATAATGTCTAATCTAGAGGATTTTTTTATCCATTGGTCTTCAACGGTTATTTATAAAAGGCTAGCTATGGAGATCATAGCTGGTAGAGCCCACTTTTATAATGGAGGGGGGACTTTATCACTGTGTATGGTAATAGTGTTTTTAATTTTGTAATTACATTATAATTTACCATACATTATTCTTTTGCTCTTGGTTATGACGTGTGGTAGGATGAGAAGAATTTTGAAATGCCCACACCGTGGGTCTTTAGGACATCACATGGCCTGTCATCACTTTCATCTATTTTTCAAGTCACAATGCATGTTGAGTTCAAAGTAAATTACTCGAGACCAAGTTCAAGTAATGTCAAGTGTCAACTCAAGACCCAACTCGAGTTTAAATCCAAATTACCAATGTAACTCAAGCATAATGAATTACCAACTAAGAATGATTAAGTTTAATCAAGATCCCATTTTCCAATCGAGTCAATATCATCTAAACCTAAATAAACTCCAAACAAAACGAAGGGATAGATACATGGCCAAAACCATGCTTATAATATGTTTTAAAAGCCTATTTAAAAACTTTATGCCCTTTATATTCATGAATATGGGATTATGATTCCCTTTACAAACTACGAAAGCATAATGATGTGAGGATCATGAATCATTTATTAACAAGCTAGTTTGTCATTGGGATGAGATGTGTGTGATGGATATTGGCATGTAGATCAAAGCCAATAAGATGCAGTGGTATTCTATTCTATATAGATTTGGAAGCCATGGAGAACATATAACATGAAGGTGGTGGACTATTGTTAAAGGGAGCCTGAGTGAAGGTGTTTAAAAGGGGGGTTGAGCCTGTGAAGGATAAAGATATAGTCCCAAATTGGTAAGGGGAGATCATCTATTCTGAGCCTAAAGAGGGACATGACATGATCAAATATCAATTTACATAGTCTTAAATAGGGATATCTTTGTCTATTAAATAAAGCCATTGTCATCAGGTGAAAAATGATGCATCTAAGGAACCATAATGGGAGATTAGTGATAGAATAATGATGGTAAGATGGGATTTTTAAACTACTTCAATCCTTGTTTTTAAAAAGAGAAGTCTGACATTTATTTTTGGTATGGATTTTGATAAGGAAGGTGTATGTAGAAACTAAATGGGGAAGATTGATTCACTCTTTTTAAAGGTCACCCAAGAAGTTGGTGAAGGCATCTATGCCTATCTGGTAAGACTCTTTGACCATCGATAATGACACATAATATAATTGTAGGTAGATCCAAGCTCGATAAGGAAGCATCCATTACATTTATTTAGTTAAAGGCCATTGTTTATATGTTGCAGATTTTGTTCAGAATCAAACCTATAATTTCCTTCGCACCCAATTCTATTTTCTAAAGGTTATCATGGGTGTATGGTGTATGAATTCCTTCACTTATTATGTAAGGTCATTGAAGATAGATATGCATCCCAAACAAAGTATGAAGGAATTTTTTCCTAACCTAGAAGACCTTCAAGCCATCAACGGATGATATATGATGCAAGAATTTGTAGACACAATAGAATGTTGTAATTAATTTCATATTTTATGCTAATGCATTAATTTTGTTTCAAAAGGCCTTTGAGCATTACATGAGTAGCTTATAACTACATGGATGCAAACCAAAATATAAATGCATATGATACATCGAGCTAAGACATGATTGTGTTGTTTTAAATATATAGTCCCAAAGGTGGAAAGATTGACTTTGGTAATTTTCTTCTATTTTATGGTGATAGGCAAGGAATGAATTTATGTGTGACTATGTAATAATGCACAATGAGACTCAAGACCTATTATTTTTAATCCTTATATATTAAAAGGTTTATATCCAAGGAAGGGTTGATAATGTGGTTTCAAGGTTTATTAAAGGAGTTGCAAGTGTGATAAACTAGTGTCACTTTTTAATCACGATATGCATGTTTTAAGAGTTTTTAATATACTCTTGATAGAGAAACATGAAGATATTCATGGAGATGAAATATAGATACTACTAATGAATAAGGATGTTTGATGATTGGTTCATAGTTTCCACTATCAAGTTTTAACATTACATTATAGGTTCTCATATTCCAATTTGTGATGTAAGTCTGTAGAATATTGATATAATCATCAATTTTAAATTGATCGATTCATAATTATGAACCTGGAGATATATCCCAAATGGTTGAACTACATTATCAAATTTTGGTGTCACTTTTCCATTTAGTTATTTTTGAGTTTTAGTTTATTTAATTTAACTTCAAATAAATTAATGACACAGGATGATTAATTATGGGAATTTAATAATGAGACAAAGCTCAAGAGTTTTAAGTAGGAAATTAATTACAAAGTTTTATATGTATTTTTAATTCATTCCTAGAATATTTTGCAACCAATTCTACTTAATTAAATAAATGATAATTTTAATATCCATTTATAGAAACTTTTTACCTAGTTTATAAATAAAACTTGGCATTAGAGAAGGTGATTGTAGGATTTGTTTCAATTGTGGTATGCTTCAGTTTGGAGCTTTTATATATCAGATATTGGTATTGTTATTCTATTAGTTTCATTATGCAGGTTGGCTAGTGTAAAAAAATTAGAAAGTGTTCCAATTTACTGAAAGGAAATAACCTTATAACAAACAAGGTTCTGAAACCACTAGCCCTACAGGATCAACATGGATGAAGAACGCAACACATAGTCACTTGAGGTGTGAGATGTTTCTATTAGAGGATCAACATTTATATTTTAGAAAGAATTTAAATAAAGTGTAAGTCATTTTTAAGTGATACACATCCGAAAGGAATTATTTATATTTATATTACCAGTCTTGTATAGAGGGCAGATTGAGGTATGGTTGTGGTCTGATTTTATATTGGTATTAACACAATATTTTTGTCTTTGATAACCAATTTTATACCCTTTATATTTTGGATTAATAATTATATTATATATGTATATGTACTTCATGATAGGAACATGCGAAATGACCATTTACATAATAGGATATGGAAATGGCAAATAAGGCATTGTTTAGTATTGAACAGGTTATTGCACTTTATGGATTGAGTTTTTAATTTGTTGATAAGTTGGATTATGTTTCAAAACTTTATTAAGAGTTGTAGGTAGAAAAAATGAATTTGTTTAAAAACTAATAATATGTCAACCAATACTCAGTAGGTGCATTTCATAGTTTCTTTTGAGGTATAAATTATTTGCAAATGTAACCATGTTTGCACATTTTTAGTTTGAATCCTCTGTGTAAGGTTGATTTTGGAGTAAAATATATCTTTATTAGGAATTATTTTTAAATCCTTTATTAATGTGTAAATAGATCATATAACTCTCATAATATAGAGTTGATAAGATGAAACTACCTCTTATTTAGTTGAAGAAACCATTGAGAAGGAACATTTATATGGTTTACTTGACTAGTTGTAATAAAGCTAATTATAGTATTGGATTAGTATGATTTTATGCCCTTAAACGTATTACTTTTAGAGAAATTATAACTATTGGATCCAGGGAAGAAATATTTGATAAATTTGTATTTGGAAGGATGTTATTTTCTATCTCCTATTTACACTTTTCATTGTGATAATTTTTGGAAGACTAACTTAGTTAGATGCGTGTGGAGGTATGAATTAGGAAGCAATCAGATGATGAAGAAAACCTTGAGATAGGTTTAAAATTCTTCATATTCTCCTCACCTTTATATGATATTTTGATTATAGTTACTTGTAGAGTTTTTGAGTTTGTAAAGAAGATCTTATTTTAGTATATTATACAATTATAACCTTAGGATACACAAATTCATTGCACCTTTTTATACTTTATATATAAGTTTAAGTCCCATAGTATTATGGGTAATGTTTGTATTACAAACATTTTTTTGGACACATGTATATTTGTCATTGACACCATAGTGATGTACTTTCAAAGACCCATAGATGGGTAATGTTTATAAAAATGTAAGTATACAAGTGTGCAATTTATTTAAGTCTTATAGGGGTATGCAACACGTTTTAATTTCTAGTATGTGATGTTGATAACAAGGGGAATACCTTAGCCTTTATGAATTATATGGGTTGAGAGAATCCACCAAACGTTATGAATATTTTGGGTGATAGGTCATTTTGGCAAAATGGATATAGAGTTTGATTTACTCTCCATAATTAGGTTACACTTTTAGTCAAATAGTTGACTTCTTGCAGGGAAGTTTTATACCATTTTATTTTACTAATGTTTTTCAAATGATGTTATATTATATCATCCTAATAGACTGAATTCAAAATTATGAGCCCAACGAGGGATATGGCATGATCGACTATTGATTTACATAGTCCCAAATAGGGACATCTTTATCTATTAAACAAAGCCATTATCATCATGCAAAGTAGGGAGCATCTGGGGAACCATAATGGGATCTCATCGATGGAATGGTGATGGTAGGATGGGATTTTTAAATCACATCAAACCTTATTTTAAAATGGAGAAGTTCAACATTTTTTTCTAGTATGGATTTCGACAAGGCATATGCAGCCCTGAATGGGGAAAATTGATTCATTCTTTTGAAAGGTTACCCAAGAAGTCAATGGATGTATCTATACCTATTTGGTAAGACTCAATGACCATCGCTAAAGACACATAGTATAATTGTAGGTAGAGCCAAGCCTTAGGAGGAAGCATCCATTACATTTATTTAAGTAAATGAAATTATTTACATGTTACAGAGTTTATTTAGAACTGAACCTATAATCTCCTTGGCACCCTCTTCTAATTTTTGAAAATAATCATTGGCGTATGGTGTATGAATTCCTTCACTTATTTTTTTAGGTCATAGAAGATGGATATGCTTCTAAAATATAGTATGGATGACTTTGTGCCTAATCTAAAAGTCCTTCAGGCCATGAACAGATGATACATGCTACAAGAATTGGTAGAGACAATAGAATGTTTTAACTACTTACATATTTTATGCTAATCCATTACTTATATTTCAAAATGATTTTGAGCCTTGCATGAGTAGTGTATAAATGCATGAAGGTAGATTGAAATATGAAGGTGTATGATACTTCGATCCTAAATGTGACTATGTTGTTTTAAATATACACTCCCAAAGGCAAAGAGATTGAGTTTGGTTATATTCTTTTGTTATATGGTGAGAGAAAAGGAATAAATGTATGTGTGACTATGTAATAGTGGAAAACAATACCTGAGACTTATTATTTATAATCCTTCTGTTTTATCAGTTTTATATCGAGGGAAGGGTTGACAATGTGGTTGTAGCGTTTATTAAAAGAGTTGTAGGTGTGCTAAACCAAAGACACTACTTAATCAAGATATGCCTCTTTTAAGATATTTTAATAAACTATTGATATAAAAACATGTCTGTATTCACAAAAATGAAATATAGATGCTGCTGATGAAGAAGGATGTTTTTTGATTGGTTTAGAATTTGCACTGTTAAATTTCAGCATTACATTACAGGTTCTCATATTCCAATTTGTGATGTAAGTCCTTAAAATATTGTTATTTGCATAATATTCAAATGGGGGTGAACTCCATTATGAATTTTTGGTTTCACTTTTCCTTTGAGTTATTTTTGGGTTTTAGTTTATTTATTTCAATTGCAAATGAATTAGTGAGACACGGAGATTAATTACAAGAATTTAATAATGATAAAAAAACTCAAGATTTTTAAGTAGGAAATGTCTTATAGAGTTTCTTAGTATTTTTAATTCATTTATATAGTATTTTGCAACCAATTATATTTAATTAAGGAATTGAAAATTTTAGTATGCATCTACAAACATTATTTACCTAGTTTACAGATTAATGTCAACCAAACCATAAATAATGTGCAAGCTATTCTAAAAGTGTATGAATTTAATAAAAATAAAAGGGTTAATAATATTGATGTTGAGGATTGTGGGGCCAAATACCCTACTATTATAATTGAATTAACTTTGGGACATGAGATTTTAATGAATGTATAAGAGGGACATGATTTAAGGTTACATTGATCAATAGAGATGCTATTAAGATTAGTGATGGGCCAAAGGATTTTGAAAATAAACATGAAAAAATTTAAACTTTAGAAGTAATCCTCTCCTAAATTTTGATGAAGGCCCCTTGACATAGACTATATTTTATTTTGAGTTATAATTATAAACATTTGATCTTTCTCCTACTTGTACATAATTTTCATTGGCTCTCTAATCATTTCTAGATGTGTTGAATTTTTTTTAATTTTAAATCTCTTTAGGGTGTGTAACTAGTGCTCTATGACTCTTTTTTTTTTATGGTTGCATGTTCATTTTGGAGTTAATTTACATTTTGTATATGATTTTTAACACATAAAAATTAATTTGTTTATGTGTGTGAGTGTCTATGTGGGTGTGTGTGCATGCATGTAGTGCATTAGCAAACATAAAAGAGGTTAAAAATAATGAAATAAAAATACATTTAAAATATGAGTTTGTAAAAAACAAAAACATAGAGATAAAACATAAAAGAAAAGAGATAAGATGTTGAGATCTATCTCATGAAAACAGATGCTTATTGAGTAGAATATGGGTTTGTTTTCACCTTTAAAATTGAGATTGAAAAAGGTAGTTTAATATTAAAGCATGAAACAAAGACTTATGTTGATGACACTTAAGGAGGATAATTGTGTGTTGGGTAACTATACGATGGATAGAGCTATACATATTTTGTTAAATATGGAGCCCGTTTCACCCCTAAGGTAGAAATAAAATTACCGAGGCATTTTCAACATGCATTTTTTAATTTCACAAATGGTGGGATGAATTTTTGTGTGTCAACAATATACCCCATTTTTGGTACATTTTTTGGAGAAGTGGGTTTGATCTAAGGTGTTGAGAGAATCGAGGGATTATGTGGTTAAAACATTACTTATTTTTTGCCTTATTTTGTGGGTATATGGCTATTTCTATGGTTATGGCATTTTTTTTAAGGGATTTTGAAAATTATAAATAGAGGTGAGGACTAACACATTATTTATTTCTTTTTTAAAATCTCATTTTGAGCTCTATATTTCTCTCTTCAATCGGTGTGACTAGGTCTTAGGTGTAGCTTAGCATTTCAAGAATTCTAGTGTGAATCTATGTTGGAAAAATTTATGTTTGTAAGAGGTTTTTTGTTGAGAGTTGTTTTGTACTCTTGTTTATAATATTAAGAGAGCCTCTTGGTTGACATAGCCCACATTGGGTAAACCATGTTAGATCAATGTTATGTGTGTATTTGTTTAGATCTAAATTTTCTTCTATATATTAATATTATTGTGATTCTACGGAATGAATTTCATGTTATATGTTATTAAATAATTAATAACATGTTCATAATAACGGCTATCAGAACTAGATTTAGTCATTTTGCTAAAGTGATGAATAACAGGGGAATATGTTAGATTGAATGGGAACTATGGCATATAACAGTAGATCTAGAGTAGAAAAATAGAATGGATAGAATTTTAGATTGTGGAAGATGGAGATGGAGAATTACTTATTTTAGAAGGATCTTCATCTCCTTTTGATGGGGACAACAAGGAAACCTTCAGGTATGGATCAAGAATATTTCAATTTGCTCGATAGGAAAGTACTGAGAGCTATATGATTATGCCTTGCATATTTTAATTCCTTTAATATTTTAGAGGAGATGACCAAATTTTGTCTAATAAATAAATTAGGGGAGTTATATGAAAAACCCTCTACCTCTAATAAAATATTTTTGATAAAAAGGTTATTTAGTATGAAAATGTTTGAAAATGGTTTTGTAGCTGATCATTTGAATGATTTTAATAAAGTTGTAAGTGTGCTAACTTTTGTTGGTATTAAATTTGAAGATGAAGTTAAGGATTTAATGATTTTGTGCTCCTTACTGGATAGTTGAAATACCTTAGTTATGGCTGTAAGTAATATCATCCCTGCTAAGGGAAGTTTAAAGTTTAAGGATGTTATAGGTGTGATTCTTAGTAAGTAAACGTGAAAGAAGATCACCAGGGAATCATATTCAAGGAATGCTTTGATAGTGGAGACTAGAGGAAGACAAAAATATAGAAGCAAGTGAAACTTTAGAAAGTTAGAGGGCTAGGGAAGATCTAAATCTAGAGCCAAGATTGTGTGTTGGCACTATGGGAATAGTGGACACACAATGACGAAATGTTTGGAACTTAGATACAAGAAGACCAAAGATGAGGAGACAAAGAAGGTAAATATGATAATAGGTATTATAAGTCAGGATGCTTTAATTATTTCCTTAGATAATGTTTTTGAATATTGGGTATTAGATTCAGGGGCTTCTTTTCTTGCCACCCCACATAGGCATCATTTTACTAATTATGTTCAAGAAGATTTTGGAATTATTTATCTTGGTAATGATGAACCATGTAGTATAGTAGAGAAAGGTTGTGTTTAGGTGAATATGCAAAATGGGAACACATGGATACTAAAAGATGTTAGACATGTTTGAAAATTGAGATGGAATTTAATATTAACGAGGCAATTGGACAATGAGGGTTGTTCAGTGTTGTTTATAGTAGACTCTTGGAATGTTACCAAGGGTGATCTTATGGTTGTGAAAGGTAATAAAATTGGAAATTTATATTTAATTAGTAGAGTTGATCACTTTAGTTTAATTTTAATAGACTGAGATGCAACTTTTTGGCACTACAGGCTCCATCATATGAGCCACAAGGTTATAAATATCTTGAAAGATAAGTTTTTTAGATTGAAACAAGTTGATTTAGACTTCTATGACACTTGTGTGTATAGGAAACAAAATCATGTTAAGTTTCTAAGGGTTATACCTATTACGATGAAAAATAAATTAGAGTTCATTCACTCATATGTATGGGGTTAGCCTAGGTATCTTCTATTGGTGGTTTAAATTATTATGTTACATTTATTGATGATGAAACTAGGAAAGTTTGGGTTTATTGCATTGATAAGAAATATGATGTGTTTGAAACATTGAAGAGATAGAAAGTTTTGGTTGAGAATGGAATAGGTCTGAAGTTAAAATGTCTCAGGTTGGATAATGGAGTTGAGTATTGTGGCAAAGCATTTGATGATTATTATTGATAGTATGAAATTTGTAGGCAAAGGATGGTTCCAAAGACACCATAGTCGAATGAAGTGTTAGAGAGGATGAATAGGAAAATCATGGAGCATGATAGGAGGATGAAGTTACATACATATCTACCCCAAATATTTTGGATAGAAACAATTATCACAATGGTATATATGATTAACAGAAGACCTTAAGTGTCTTTGGATGGAAGCATACCTAAGAATTCTTTGTCTGGTAAGAAAGTTAATTATTATTATCTTAAAGTCTTTGGATGTGAGGCATCTTTTTATGTTGCCAAGAAAGATAGGAATAAGTTAAAGGTTAAGTCTGAGAGATGCACCTTTATTGGTTATGGTGAGGATGACTTTAGTTTTTGGGTTTCGATTCTCAGTTAAAATTGCATAGTGTTGGATGATATTATGAATAGTAAGGTATCCGAGGAGATAGTTCAAGAAATTCCTATATAAGAACCCTAAACTCCTATAGTAGGCAGCTCTTCGAGGGTAAGAAAAGTTCCTAAACATTTTCCCCCATCTTTGAGTTATTTGTTACTTATTGACAATGGAGAACTAGAATTTTTTGAGGAAGAAATGTAGGTGAATGCTACAAAGAAGTGGGAGCAAGCCATGGAAGAGGAACAAGTTCTCTCATGGAGAACTAGACATGGGATTTGGTGAAGCTACCCAATGGCAAGAGAGCTTTACAAAATAAGTGAGTTTACAAAATCAAAGCAAAAAATGGAGGAAGGAAAAGGTACAAGGGTTGGTTGGTGGTTAAGAGGTTTGCATAGAAAGAAGGTGTTGATTTTGATGAGAAATTTTTTTCCTTTTCTTAAGATGACTTCTATTAGAACTATGCTTGGTATAGTTGTAGTAGAGGATTTGCACTTAAAATCATTAATTGTGAAAATTACATTTATTCATGGTGATTTGGAGAAGAAATTATATATGGAGCAAGTACAGGATTATGAGGTCAAAGGAAAGGAGAAATTGGTGTGTACACTAAAGAAGAGCTTGTATGGCTTGAAACAAGCTCCATGACAATGGTATAATAAGTTCAATAGTTTTGTGTTGGAATAGGGTTACTCCAATTGTCACTTTGGCCATTACATGTATGTCAAGAGATTTGATGATGGTAATTATATTATCCCATGCTTGTATGTATATGACATGCTGGTTGTAGGAAAGAACATGCAACAAATTCAAGTACTCAAGAAGCAGCTTCGTGATTACTTTTGTATAAAGGATTTAGGTGTAGCGAAGTAAATGATTGGTATGAGGATAATGTAGGATAAGAAGGAGAGGAAGGTGATCTTATCCCAGGAAGATTAAGTGAAGAAAGTTTTAAAAAGGCTTAGTATGCAATATGCTAAGCTAGTTGGGATTCCTTTGGTAGGCCATTTCGGATTATAAAAGGAGTAGTGTCATAAGATAGAAGAGGAAAAGCTAAAGATGTCCAAGGTACCTTACTTATCGATGGTTGGTATCCTGATGTGTAGTATGTTTTGTACTAAGCTAGATATTTTCCATGCAGTGGGAGTAGTGAGTAGGTACATGATCAATCTAGGTTATAAGCACTAGCAAGGAGTGAAGTAGATTATTTAATATTTGAGAGGAACCATGGGTAAAATATTGTGTTTTGGTGGATTAGACACCACTTTACATGGTTATAGGGACTTAGATATAGCTAAAGATGTTGATAGAAGGAGGAGTATGATGGGTTATGTATTCACTATCAGGGATACAATGGTTAGTTAGATTTACCATATACATAATGTTGTGGCTTTATAAACCATAGAGGTTGAGAATGTTGCTGCTACAAAGGTTCGCAAGGAGATGATTTAGTTACAACAGTTACTTAATGAGTTGGGGCATAAGCAAGAAGTTGGGTGATTACATAGTGATATTGAAAGTGGTACACATTTAGCTAAGAACTCCACTTTCCACTTGAGGATGAAGTAGATACTATTATGGTATCATTTCATGAAGACAACGTTGGAGGAAAACATGGTGAAGCTAGAGAGGATACATACGAGCTAGAATCCTATGGATACGATGACCAAGGTAGTCATATTGGAGAAGTTAAGGATATGTTCAGCTTTGGTTGGTCTTCATGAAGATCATGGAAGAGTGTTAAATTTTGTTCAAGGAGAAACAAATTTGGGAGATTATTAAATATGGATCCCATTTCACCCCTAAGGTAAAAATACAATTACTAGGGCATTTTTAGCATGCATTTTTTACTTTCACAAATCCTAGGATGCATTTTTGAGTGTGTCAACCAATTCCCCAATTTTTGGCACATTTTATGGAGAAGTGAGTGTGATCTAAGGTGTTGAGAGAATCGAGGGATTATGTGGTTGAAACCTCCCTTATTTTTTGCCTTATTTTATGGGGATATAATTATCTCTATAGTTATGGCCAATTTTTAAGGGATTTTGAAAATTATAAATAGGGGTGAGGACTAACACATTATTTATTGCATGTTGAATCTCAATTTGAGCTCTATAATTCTCTCTTCAGTCGGTGTGATTGGGTTTGAGGTGTAGCTTAGCGTGTTAGGAATTTTGGGGTGAACTCACGTTGGAGAAAGTTATTTTTGTAAGAAGTTTTTTGTTGAGAGTTGTTTTGTACTCTTGTTTATAATATTATAGATAGCCTCTTGGTGTTATGTGTGTATCTGCTTAGATCTGAATTTTCTTCCATATATCTCTGTTGCTGTGATTCTGACGATTGAATTCCGTGTTCCATGTTATTTCATAATTAATTACTTATTTCTAATATATTTGATCCTCATAATGAATGAGATCTCATTGAGAGCTGTGATTTCCTTTATAAGGAAGTAAACCCTACCATGTATCTCATAATAAGGTGAACAACTGAATATAGAATCCTCCTCTAATTTTGGTACGTTATTCTAAATGTTACATGTTCAGTCCATACAACGCTGATTAGAGGATACATATAATTGGCCAAAAAAGAACTTAAAAACAAGTGAGAGTTTATTTCTATTTAAAGATAGTATTATAAATAATGATGCACTTTTGTTGAGAATGACTATGATGGTTCTCATGGTGAATTGAATATTAAAAAAAATTAGGGCAATACTAATCTCAAAGTTAAAAAACAAGTTGACCACCCACCTTTCTCAAACATTTAGAAGTAGAAATAACTCATTTGAACAACTATTGGATTAAAAATAATTTAAAAAAATACAACAATTGAATTCCATTTACATGCAATGAAATCAATTTTCGATTGAAAAATTATATATAAAATCAAAATTAGACCAGCTATGAAATCATTCTCATAATGTTTAACACCACGCATTATAGGTCAAGGGAAAGTTACCCTTAACAACTATCGCCTGACCATCTGGTTCCTAATAACACATCTTATACTCGTCTATGAAATCAATAGGTAATGCCATCTCAATTTCACAGTATATTTGCATGTGAAAAAAAGCACTTTTCCATACATGCAAGCAATATACAATATGCAACTGGCCACTGATCAATTATCTTGGACGATTAACTAAATCCAAACCATGATGTGCATGACGTGACATCAGATTCTTCACCCAATATAACCGTGAAACCGAAAAACCCTAACATCAACATCAAAAACATTAAAAACCAAAGCCCGGTGCAGATTATGAGGAATAAACAGAGCACCATATGATTGTGAAATAGAGAAACCTTCTTCGATCGTGCAACGGTTCCTCCATTTCTTGTTTGCAACCCCTCTCCGTCTCGACGAGATGCGTTGCATTCTTCAAATATTATTTAACGATCTCGTTTTGTGATTTACGTTTAGAAAGTGCAGCGATCCAAATTCTTATTTGTCAAAGGTCTGATTTTACAATGTCTGCTTTTACGCCCACTCTTTTTTATCGCAACACTGGCTTTGACGGCCAGGGTAGCCATATCTAACACCGAAGAGGGTACTACAGCATCTTGATGGGAAATAGAAAATAGATCTGATCGAGCTGCAATTCCTCCTCTGCACGAAGAGGGCAAAATTAATTGTTAAATGACATCAAATCCAAATCGCATACAAAGAATCCCGATCTCTCTGCTATAACTCCTTCCACCGTGACAGGCTCCGATAATTCTGAGCCTACCATGTCCTGTTCCCTCTGAATTAGCACACAATTTTTGAATTTTAAATTTCCCGCTTGAATAAATCCCGCCCTAATCATTTCACAATTTACCCCCTAATCATATCACAAATCACCCCTTGAATCGATGCCGCCACGCTCGCTGTCAATGTTTGTTTGTTATTGGAGGCCAGGTCTGGCATCACTATCCGGAGTTTTAGAAATGTTTGATGTGATGAGCGTAAAAGTATCGACAATATTATGCACGTAGTTTGTGTGCGCTGGTTAAACTCAATACTTTCTATTTACGTGGTTCTTATTAATGTAGTTTAGGAGGAAGAACATGAAACTAAGCAAATAGGAAGGATGACAAAACTAAGAATCTAACAAATAATTTAATAGAAAAGAGTAATAAAAGAGTGGATCATCCTTAGAAGCAACAGGGAAATCAAAAGGAGAATCTAACAAATAATTTAAAATATAGAGCTCTCCAGAGGCAAATCATAAAGCCCACTTTAAATTACAGTTTTTATGATTTTGAAAGTCTAATTTCTCAGGGTATGTGTTGGGATTGATGTATTTTGCCCACACGTTTAGCCACATCAGCAGGTAGAACTGTGGGTCATTTCAAATGAGTCAACAACTAAACCTAAGGCAATTTCACTTGAACTCATCCCATTAGCTAGTTTCCGTTGAAAAAGTTACCGGTAATTTATGAAATTGAAAAATAATGTGCGACATGTTTTTCAATGTGATGGATATAAGTTATAGACTTGTTTGACCACCTCCTGTTGGAGATAGAAAATATTACCGATAACTTATGAAATTGAAAAATAATGTGCAACATGTTTTTCAATGTGATGGATATACCATCTCCTGCACACACTCCTAGTATTAATTACATCGAATAGATAAAAACTAAAATACTGCTGTTTCAATATCACAATTTTGTTTTTTAAATATTGAATTTTAAAAAATTACTTAACAAATCACAACTTAATAAGAGTAGATTGAATATATATATAAATAAATAAATAAAGATGGACTACCAATACATGTTACAAATTCTAAAAGCCTTCCATTCATAACTTTAGTAAATTCATGTTTGGATATATTTTTTATGGCCTTAAAGGAAATTAAATACTTGGTAGGGAATGGAGTCATGCTGAATTGTGGGTAATACATAATGTTATTTAATGTTCTTAGTAAAAAAATTGCATGTGGAACATTAGTAGTAAAAGTGGAAATTAATTTCCAATTTATGTTTAAATAAATGAGTGGTGAATAGGTTGTTAAAGATATAATGTTTATTGAACTATATAATAAAGTTATGTTTTTAGTGAATATGGTTAAGGAGGTGAAAATCATATACAACTGCATTCTTAGTGATGTGACGAATTTTTTTTTGGATAAATACAAGTGGCAAAAGATTAAGCTTTGAACTAAACAAATGATTGAATATTTCAGTGATGGGTTGGATTTGAATGCCCAAAGACATTCACACCATTGTGAAGAAAATGGGATTTGCGATGGACATTCAACTATACAAATTTATTATATCATTTGGGTTGTTGGCAAGACAACTATATTATACACTCTTTGTATATTTTAAAGTTTATTTATAGATATTTTGTGAGAGTGATGTATGATCATAATTGTGTGAAATTATAATTTTATTTTTTATGATTTAATTACTTAATCAAATGTTAATGGGAAAAATATTTATCTCTATCTAAGTTCAATTTGAAGTTAAATAAATACAATGTAAAGTACAAGTTAGCAATGTAGAGTTCACTATATTTACTACAATGTAGAAGAGACGCAAACTTTAAATTTCAATATTTTTCCTTCATAAACAATAAATTTCTAATAAGCTAAAGCCGAGGCCATAAATTTCCTAACTATAGATGCATGTTACCTAGATAAATTTATAAATTTGTTAAAAAATACAAATTTCAATTTAAGCATTGCAAAATTCAATTTAATTATTGTCAAGTTCAATGTGTAAGTGAAAAACTGAAATACACTCTTAAAGTATTAATCCATGGCTATGCTAACTAGATACATTAAGGGGTGTTAGATGCATTTGTATATAATGATAACATTAATTTTTTTATTTTAAATGGTGTCTGAGTGGGGCCATCTATTGGTGACACCAGTCCAAGCTCCAGATTAAGGTGAGTTCATGTCAATGTAACTAGAGTGGATTGAAATGATTGACAATTATGCTCAACTTTCAAGTTATGTATGATGGATACATAGAATTCTAGTGAATGAATTTATTAGTAGGGAGTTCAAGTGGCCATGTTATATTATTTAAAAAAAAAAAAAAAATCATTTTAAACATTTACCAATTGATTTACATCTTGTCAAAGTGTACAAATATCTGAAATATATTATGAGAAATTTGAAATTTTATGAGCAATGCACATTTTAAATTTATGTTTTGTATACATTTTATTATTTATATTTTATTATTATTTTTTTAATTTATGAATGCTTGTATAGCCCATAAGACTTCAAGGATGTGGATGTAGAACACTATGATTACATAACAATATGAAAGACAAGGAAAGGTAGCCCACTGAAACATAAACACTTTCACCGTCCATGTCAATACCTCTTTTCTATTCATGTTTTTATTATGACATACAAAAATTCACTTATCACATATAGTATAAAATTTTATGTAGAGAAGGTTGCCGAATTTTCCATGTGCATGCGAAGGGGTGTTTAAAAGTAAGAGGAAATTATATTACCTTAAAATAAATCACGAATTCAAGTACTGGGTTAAGTGATTGTTAATGTCGTCAATGTTGGTAGAGTAGATTCATTACAAACATTCTAATATGGTCCACGAAAATCTGGTTTTATTTAGGGGTCAAACACATATCAATGTCTTTTTCACTCGAGTTGACATAGACAACACGGAAAAAAATTAAATATATCATATTTCAGATATGTGGTAAATGATGCAACTAGTGTGAAACTAATTTGATAGAGACATAAAAAAAACGTAATTTATTATAAATAATACATGAAAGATCAAGTTTAAGAAGCACCTTTCATACTAGGAATCTAAATGCAACAAAAAGTGGATTGCATGTTAAAATATGTTCACAATGGATATCTTACAATGGATTTCACCATTAGGGCAAACAACATCAAGGTACAATTATAATTTTTTTAATCCTTTACAATATTTAAATGTTTTTATTGAAACATTCCTTAATTAAATGGAGCACGAGTGAAATTTAGTTTATACACTTTATATTTGATAAATTTTGCAATGGTGTCCATATTGTTTGGGTGCTAATGTTAAGGTCAATGGTTATAGAGTTCACTTAATAGATGAGGAAATTAATTTTTTGTGGCCAATGACATATGTTTGTTAGGAAGGTTCCTGAAAACCCAATCAAATCATTTTAATAAATGGATAATTAAGTGAAGCTGAAACAAAATCAAAGTGTAAACATTATATAGATAAGACCAAGTTATTCTTCAGTTAAATATGGTATATTTAGGGGGAAAAATAGTGTTCATATATACATAACATTTAGTATTATTCTACATGATTAAACATATTTAGACAAATAAATCATTCACTACATAGAGAACACTGATAAAAGACATTCAGAAAAACCCATTACATAACTCTATATTAATCTCTATCACAGATGAAATATTTTACAAAACAAGTGAGCACTATATATATAGAGATTATAAAAGGCATTGACACTACATATTCCATCCTTTCACTACAAATAAAAGAGAAAATCATCACATTCTAAAGAATCTTGGCATGCTTTCAAGTTCCACATACATACATAAAGAGACAAAAAAGTCAAAATAGTGCGAGTCATACATGTGTCCACAAAATAAACTCTAAAATTTTGTAGCCCTTTTTACTACTAGCAATGTCATAGAATTAAACATTTTTCTCATCATGAGAAATATTCATAAGATAAGTTCCCTATGTTGAAGCTAAAAAAAATTTCTTGTCTTGAGGAACTACAACCATTATTTGTGGTAATTGCTCAAGGTGTCATTTACCCATTTTCACCTCTTTCAAATTCCATAGTTGCCATTTTAGTTTTTCAACTAAGTAGCATATTAATCTACCACCCTTGCAATTTTTTAATAGATTAAAATAACCTGGTCTCCACCTTGTAAGGGTTTTTAACCATCCTGGTCCCATTTTTAATGTTTCTAAAAATGAAAAAATGGAGTGTTCATAGTACCAAAAATGAAGGTAGGGACATGAACTACATTTGTTGAGCTAGAGGAGGCTACAAAGATGGTTTTGATTAAGAAGCTGAAGAGGAAATTGTTGATGTAGAATATGGTGGTGTAGGTAGTTTTTATGGTGGAGGTGGAGGCTGTGTAGCTACAACAACCTTTTTATTATAGAATTTCTATTGGAGTTGATTTAGAGAAACAAATTGAGGATCCTAGATGATCTCTGTGATAGAGATATCCAAATAAAACATGTCCTTAATAATGTCCAATATGCATTTACATATCTAAAAATGTAATAAGTATCTTTTTGATTTACTGAGTATACATCTTCTACCTAAAACTATCTGTAGATTCATGTGATTTATTGACTATGACATCTAATTCATCTAAGGCAGTAGAATGGTCTTATATTCGCTTCATATTTATGTTCCTTTGTGAATTATTAATTGTATTATGTCCATGTGTTAGACAATAGATACTTCTAGTCGAGCATGTTCCAAACTATGTTGTGATCTTGGTGAATAATTTCAAAGAATTACTAATATTTTTATGGAGCTAAAAAATGTTGTTGTTTCATCTTTGAGATTATGTACTTCTATGAAGTGTTTGAACATTTTGGACAATAAGATAGTTTTTCATGATTTATGACATGAGGGATGGGATCTTATTTAACTCTAACATGACTTGGCACAAAAAACATGAGTGACCAAGGCAGGAAATGTACCATCAATCAACTCAGAGCTTTGGTTAGGTGAAAGTTTAGATATGTCGTCCCCTCTTTGAGTTGTAGCACCTTTTATTCCAATGTAGACTCCTCTTGCATGATAGATATTAAAAATAATATGTTCCCTCAATTTTATTAGATAAAGGTAGATGCAAAACATCAAGTGGTTCTTATTTTTCTGTTATATCCAAGCCAAAATTCCAAGTTGTAATCATCACAAGTGCTTTCATGATATGTGTAATTCGTATATAAAATGTTGTGTATTGTATGTATGATATAGGGATATCCTATTACCATTGGTTATATATTTGGGTCCTATCTTATTATATGTCCTCCTACACATCGCTTGAGTAGAATTCAAGACTTGAGATGTGGATGATGGATTTTGGGTCTCTTGTATCCCCATCATCTTGGTGGTCTCTTTGACATGTTTGGTTGCATGTTACTCACCATTGAAATATATTTTTTCCTTCACTTTGGAATATGTCTATGACTTGGATTTGATAGCTTTGTCATCCTTGTGTTTGGCCTCTTAGTCTTGAGCCTACTTCGATTATTTTTTTAGAGTTCACAACATTTATTTTTACTTCTCCTCTTATTTAACATTTATTGTTGCCTCAAATTCATCTTTATTCTTATGATTTATCTATACTTATTGAATTTATTGGTCTTTTTGTTTCCCATTTGTTTTTCCTCTAATTTATTTTTCACTTCTACTTCCTTGACCATTTTATTTTCTATCTTAACTTCCTTAGACATTCCCCTACTTTCGTCCTCTTGTTTCTTCCATTTGTCCTCATCTTCAACATCTTTGTGTATTTCCTCTTCCCTCTTCTTCTTACTTTCTTCCTTTTGAGCATTATTCATAACCACCTTCTACACCTTTTCTTATTCCTGTTGTATCATGGGAGCTTGTTCTTATGCTATGATATTTATTTATCCAAATGGTTGATCAAGTTATGGTGTATATGTTTCTTTCAGTTCTTGCATTGGATTTAGATTATCAAACATTGAATACAAATCAAATGATGAGTTTGATTCAACCACAATGCCTTTTCATGTTAATGAATTTTACCTCAAAAATAGTAAAGAATCTAATTATTCTTTAATCTATTGTAATCTTGGACTATCTCCTAAGGTTTTTGATCATATCTCTGAGCCTACTCTGATTCAAAATAGTCTAGTGGGAATCATCTATTTGATGATTGGTGAGGGAACTCTACACATAATATTGGTCATTTAGCTATTCACTAGAGTATTTTATATGATTTACTAGTGTTAAGTTATTTTTGTATGTAATGAATGATCTTGCACTTTGACCCAATGAAATATTATATATTGTTAATGTTTACGATCTAGTTTGTTTGAGTGTTAGTCCAATCCCCATTTCCTCAATTTTGTATGTATGAAATGGATTAAAATATATCCATGATAAATTTTCTCTAATGTATTTATGTTTAAATATTTTTTATGGATGTAGCCAAACTATCAAGGAATCTATGTATGATTGGGTAAATTATATGTAGATCATATAGGTTTATTGTTCAAAATAGTATTTAATTTATTTGTGTTCATTTTTAGCCTTGTTATATAATTTGTATTGCTCAAATCATATTTAAGTAATGATTTGAATGTGTTGATCTTTTTGGGAAATTTTTTTTGGTGAATTGATGTCAACTAGTTTATAGTCATGTGATGTTTGTTATTACATGTATTAAAAAATTGATTCAATTGGTGGAAGTTATTGATGTGATGAATTGTCTTCTCACCTATCCACTTACCTTTATTGTGCATCTTTTAATTTTGACATTTGATTTACACTGAGAAAGTTAAAATATTTCAAGTGTGTCATCATTAACTATGTTTCAATGACTTTTGATTAATTTTATTTTTTATTTATTTATTTATTTTTAAATTTATTGTTATGTTGGTTGTTAGTGGCTCATTCCTGGACTTAATTTATGATCTATGTGTAACCATTGCAATATATCCTCCCTTCATATTGGATTTGCTCATAGATTATAGTCTGGGACTTATACTTTTCAACCCTAGTTCTGATGTCTTTTGATATAGATATTTCATAGTAAAAAAACACATAAACTTAAAACCAAAATAGGAAAAGAATACATTAGTTAGAAATAATAAACTACATTGTGCTACTTAGTTCCATCTCCCAACTTTTTATGATAATTGATAGATATTATTGATGGCAAGATTTAATCTTACAACTATTTACATGTTCTGATAGAATTGTTCCCTAAATATATTTTATTATAATTTTTCCTTGTTATGAGACAACATGAATAATGTAACATCCCTCTCATATAATTCACAACTTACCCTAAAATTCTCTAAATTTGATATCATATAGTAAGATAGTTTGTTATGGAAATAATTCTTTTGGTCACGGGTTATGATCATGCCCCAATTTATGAATTAGCTTATTAAATTTTAGTCTCCATTGTGTAAATTTCCTTTTTTATTCCACTATTATTAAATCCGTCAACCATGATTGTAAATAAATCTTGAACCCCTAGTCTCATGATCATTAAAATGCATTAACTAGGAACTATGTTTTCCATGGGCATTACGTATTCAAGGCTATGAACTATTTGAAATGGCATGAAACTTGTCACATGCTTGTAATTTTTTTAATATTACCATAGGATCATAGTAATTATATTATCCCAATCATCTCATTAGACATTGACTACACTAATGAGCATTTTGACAAGGACTATGTTTTTTATTCTGCTTTTCCATTTTCTTGTAGATGATATGTTATGATTTTGTGGTGATATATCATAAACTCTTCCATTTTAGTCTTGAAATTTTTATTTATGAAATGTGTGCCTTTATCACTAACCAATTTTATTAGACATGCAAATTGGTTTATAATATTTTCATATAGAAACATTATTGCATCCTTAGCATTGCAACATGGTGTTGTAGTAGTGTTTACTAATTTTTTAAAGTATTTTGTTTATATAATGATATTTTTTTCATTAAATAACTTACTTGTTAGATTTATTGGTGATAAAAAGTATATTCCTTGCTATTTAAATCACTTCTCTGCTAGCATGGGATTTAATGGTATTTTGCTTCTATAATAGTTCTTGTCCATTATTTTGAAAATATAACAATATTTTTCTACTTGGTGTGCATCTAAAAATAAATTAGGCCACCATAGACCACTTTTTATTAACTTATTTTTAAATGAATATCCTAAAAAATGTCCACCTATGATTTATTGGTGTGCCTCTTCAAGATTTTTAGTATGCTCATGATCCAAATCCACTCTACACAGTACATCATCTTTCATATTTTTTTATAAAAACCCATTAATGATGTTGAGTGGCATGTATCTTATAAGAACTTGACTTTATCCCTTTAAACATGTAACATAAAAAAATATCCCTTATTTAAAAAAATGTGTTATGTCTTTCATGCTCTTAGGAATCATAAAGACATGATAATTATTCATCTGGGGATTCATATTGAAGTTATTATAGTTATTCTCTATTACATATTTTACTTAGATGTTATTGTCCCACATTTTTACTTACTATTTATACATTTATCTTAATTTAGAATTCTTGAATTAAAATCACCATGAAGATATATTTCACTCTAATATAGGCTTATTTACTGGGTATTGCAAAGAGTGATGATCAATGAAAAATTGAAATGTATTTTCTGAAAGATATTTTCTAAAGTTTTGGAGTGATAACACCATTTCAAAATGTTCCTATTAGATAGTTATATAATTTTCATATAAAATTGAGAACTTAAAAATTGTGAAGTTGGTTGGATAGTCTAATATTTTGTCTCTTAGTTATGAGGGAATAGCTTTGACCATAATCATTAAATCATCTACCTAAAAAAAAAGGTTTACTCTAGATTTAAAACACTGAAATGGGCACTATGACTAATCACTACTTTATATCCATGAATGTTTTTTGGCACTCATTTGTCCATGTAAACCTTGTATCTTTATGAAGTAACTTCTCCATTTGGGTAGATATATTTTAATATCTTTTATGAATTTATTTTAATATCTTGTATGCCCCAAAAATGATCACACGTTTATAAATCTAATGCGACGTGGAATTCCCATAATTATTATGATTTTTTCTTGATCCACCAAGATCCCATAAGTACATACTATGTGTCCCAAAAAGACACCCAAAGTTGAGAATAAAAATATTTTTTTAAGTTTAGTGTAATAGACAGATCTCAAAATCATTCCATAATAGGTCACATATTAGACAAGTTCTCCTTGAGCAAGGAAAAGACAACCTAATAATCTATGTAGACTTCAATAAAATAATGGATGGAGTATTTAAAGCAATTGACTACCTCTATATAGAACATATATGGAACATTAATTAAACCAAATGGCATTAAATTATATGAGAAATATCCCTAGTATATTTCAAATGTTGTTTTAGATTTATCCTTCACTACAATTGGGATCTATTGGTAACCACAAAACCCATCAATCAAATATTACACCTCATGTCCTTTGAATGACTCCAAGACATCACACTCAAAGGAAATTTGGTAAGGATAATTTATATGTGCATCATTTACTATATGGTAGTCTCCACACATTCCAACTTCCCCATAATTTTTATGTTTAATTATCATTAGACTAACCTAATCTAACTTTTCCACTAGATATATAATTCCTCATATTGCATGAGATATAGTCCATCATTTAATTTAAAATTCATGTTCGATTTTAATCTATATGGTAAATTTTTCATAGGCAATGGACACTCCTTTATTATTATGTTCATCTCTCCTATACAAATGTATACCCATTTCACTTAATAATCCATAAACCTCATCCCATTATAACCAGTTTATGATGTGGACTACCCACCAAGTTGTAGTAACTCATTTTAGTTCAATATTTAGTGTACTCACCCTATGGTCTATATTTATTAGATGATGCTATAACCATATAATAGTTTTATTCAAGTCATAATTTTTAAAGTATTAAAATAATTTAGGTTCTATCATAAAAACTAGTGCATTAGGTATAACTCATGATCTCCCCTTGACCAATTCAACATGTAAGTATCTAAGTCAATAGTGATAGAATATGAAATATCCTAATGTTAAAAGGCCTTCCTTAATTATGTCCATGTTATCCATGTATTTCATTACATGAAATACACTTTTGACCTAGTTGATGATCACAAAAAAGGTGACCTGCATTTTTCCATTTGAAATGTAGAAACTTGTGCCTTTGTGATCATGGATATGGATGAAAACTAGTAAGTTGGTTGTAGTTTATATAGACATTTCATTTTTGTATGGAAAAAATTATATTTTATATCTCAAAAATCATCATGCTTATATTTTTTATTCACCTTAAACCCACTATTATCTACATACTCATACACTGAATCTAGCTCATTATGTATGATGTTGTGGCTCTCGTTCTACTTTTTTCATAGGTATAATGATGATTTTATCCTTTCAGTGTGATTATAATTGATTTGCACTGTATTATTAACCATTTGAACATCATATGCCCCTTTCTTCCTAATTAACCTAGTATAGTGAATATCAATAGTGATCATGTCATTTAATTCAAAATCTCTGCATTGGCTTAGTTCATGCACTTTAATTTCCACAACATTCAGTCAGTCAATAGGCTATACCCTTCCATAGTATGTGATAATTAGTGTTAATAGAGTGTAAATGACTGTTGGTCACCCAATACCTTCTCATTTAAATCAAGGAATCATATTGATTATACTTCCATAATTAAATACGATAATGGGTACTTCATATTGTACCATATGAATATTATTATTGGAATAAGCATCCCAAGGATTCAAAGTTTTTAGATAGAAAACTACCTTGTTAGTATGTTGTTGACTTTGTTGTATGCCTTCTAGTAAGTTAAGCATAATATTTGTAATATTATGTGAGATATATTCATTTCAAAGAGTGATTATAAATTTTTAAAGGCAAGTCAAGTCAACACTATTCCCTCTTTCCTCATTGTATAGATAATCTTCCCAGACATCTATACATCGATGACTATGGGATCAACATCCAACATAGTTTATTTTTGTATATTATGAATAACTTAGGTTTCTTGTTACATCAAAACTTTGTCTATCATAGGGTTAGGATATCTATCTGGCATAACATTTATAAATTTTTAATCCTATGGAATTTATAATAGAAGAAATCCTTACTTTGTATATTTTTGTCTTGTAATTTTTTGCATGAACGCATCCTTCTTGGGCTTCAAATTTATCATGTTAACATTTTGAACAAGTTTCACTTTCCTCAAATTATCTAAAACTAGAAAATTTTAAGTATAGTATTGCAATAGAACTCTGAAATAAACACAATACATGTGTTATTCATGATTAATAGGGATATATCACATGAAATGGTTGCATTCACAAAACATATAGTAGTAAATTACATAGTGATTTTATTATTTATTATTATTTCTACTTCCCTAGTATCCACCATGGAACACCCCTCTATATACCATGTTGTTTTATTGGAAAACCCAACCTTGTGATTGTTTCCCGTCATATAGCCTTTTTTTTTTTTTTTTTTGAGCATCATATCCTTCATATGGCCATTGAGGGGACAATGGATCCTAATTTTATTACTATGGAGAGGGAGCCATAGTAATTCAATATAACTAGAACTGATATTATGAAGACAATGGTGTTTATCTTGCCAGATCTTATAGTTGATACTATGGTTATGAAGATAGCCAGCCAGGAGAACATTATGTAATGCTAGACATTTGTATCTCTGGGTTTAAAATTCCTTACTTTATAGTAGGATTTTTTTGTGTTGTGACTGAAAATAAATTTTTAGTGATGTCTTATTTTATTCTTATAGATACTAAGAATATTCTTGTTATGATTTTTAAAAATAATTTTTTTTATT